>ML107506.1:62461-143515 GCA_003697995.1 Taxidea taxus jeffersonii | reverse complement strand
AAAGAGCTTAGCAAACTCAACACCCAAAGAACAAATAATCCAATCAAGAAATGGGCAGAGGACATGAACAGACATTTCTGCAAAGAAGACATCCAGATGGCCAACAGACACATGAAAAAGTGCTCCATATCACTGGGCATCAGGGAAATACAAATCAAAACCACAATGAGATACCACCTCACACCAGTCAGAATGGCTAAAATGAACAAGTCAGGAAATGACAGATGCTGGCGAGGATGTGGAGAAAGGGGAACCCTCCTACACTGTTGGTGGGAATGCAAGCTGGTGCAACCACTCTGGAAAACAGCATGGAGGTTCCTCAAAAAATTGAAAATAGAGCTACCTTATGACCCAGCAATTGCACTACTGGGTATCTATCCTAAAGATACAAACGTAGTGATCCAAAGGGGCACGTGTACCCGAATGTTTATAGCAGCAATGTCCACAATAGCCAAGTTATGGAAAGAACCTAGATGTCCATCAACAGATGAATGGATAAAGAAGAGGAGGTATATATATACGATGGAATACTATGCAGCCATCAAAAGAAATGAAATCTTACCATTTGCGACAACATGGATGGAACTAGAGCGTATTATGCTTAGCGAAATAAGTCAACTGGAGAAAGACAACTACCACATGATCTCCCTGATATGAGGAAGTGGAGATGCAACGGGGGTGGGAGTTAAGGTGGTAGGAAAAGTAAAAATGAAAGAAGATGGGATCGGGAGGGAGAAAAACCAAAGAGACTCTTAATGTCATAAAACAAACTGAGGGGGGTGGGGGGAAGAGGGGTTGGGTGAGGGTGGTGGGGTTACATCATATGTTTAAATAAAGCTTAAATAAAGTAAAAAAAAAAAAAAGAAGAATATGGATGTGACTAACCTAAGTGGAGACATTTTACCATTGTTGAATCCAATATTAGTCTCAGGCCTCAATCATTCCTCCTTGGGAGGCCAAGTCAAAAGACACCTGTCCACAAAGTGGAGCATCTTGGTGAGAAATCTAAGAACTGGTGGCAGTTTCTATGACCAGGAAACAGGCAAAGAAGAGAAGCAGCAGCAATAGAGAATATATCTCCTATTCCACATGATGAAAACAGTAGATGAAATAGGTTAGAGTTTTTGTTGTTATTGTTTGCAAATGAGATAAAATCCTATCCAAAATGGATTAAGTCACATGAAAATTTGTTGACTTTAGTAATGGACAAGATCAATACAATTCTTGCATCCTCCTTGGAGTGGTTATTATAGGTTCTCATTATGAAAAGAGCCCCACTGCTTAAAATACACATTTCACAGTACTGGTCCATCACATCAGTGATGTGTGGTTTCAGCAATCCTATCAAAGTCTTTATTTATAACTAATATCATTTTTATGATACTCCCAGACCCTCACCCTAAACCCACATTCTCCTGAAATCCATAGAGATGGTTCGACAAGGTTGTTTTAAATGACCAGTGAAAACATTAAACGGATGAAAAAAGTATTTCAGAGCAGATTATAATGGGTCAGCCCAACATGTTTTATGTATACATAGCTTAAAAAAATTATTCCTGCCCCAAAACCTTTTAATTCTTTACCAAATGAATATCGTCAAGTTCATTTTTCTGAATTTGCTTAAAAGAAACAGGAAAATCACTAATTGTTTACAATAGGAGTTGAAGTCTTGGGGAATAGATGCACCTTGTTTTACTGTGCTTTGCTTTATTGAAATTCACAGATACTATGCTTTTTTTTTTCAAATTGAAGGTTTGTGGCAACCCAGTGTCCCCCAAATCTGTTGTGCTATTTTCCCACCAGCATTTGCTCACTTCAAGTCTCTGTGTTATATTTTGGTGATTCTTGAAGTATTTCAAACTTTTTCATTATTGCTATTGTTACATTTGTTATGGCGATCTGGGATCAGTGATCTTTGATGTTGAGTGTTGTAATTGTTTAGAGGCACCATGAACTATGCCTGTGTAAGATGGGGAATTAATCAACAAATATGTGTGTTCTGACTGCTCCACTGACTGGCCATTCCCCTGTCTCTCCATCTGCTTAAGCCTCCCTACTCCCTGAGAAACAGTAATGACATTAGGCCAATTAATAACCTACAGTGGCCTCCAAATATCCAAGCAGAATCAAAAGCTCGAAATGATGAAGCTGCATGAAGAAGGCATGTGAGAAGCCAAGAGGGGCCGAAATCTAGGCCTCTGGTGCCAAGTAGCCAAGCTGTGAAGGCAAAGGAAAAGTTCTAGAAAGAAATTAAAAGTGTTACTCCAGTGAACACACGGAAGATGAGAAAGCTAAAAACAGGTTTATTGCTGATATCGAGAACATTTTTATGTCCCGGATAGAAGGTCAAACCAGCCACAACATCCCCTTTAGCCAGAACCTCCTCCAGAGCAAAGACCCAACTCTCTTCAATTCTGCCATGGCTGGGAGAGTCGAGGGACCTGCAGAAGAGAAGTCTGGAGCTAGCAGAGGTTGGTTTACAAGGGTTAAGGAGAGAAGCCGGCTACATAATATAAAAAATGCAAAGTGAAGCAGCAGCAGCTGCTGGTGGAGAAGTTTCAGCAACATCAGGACAGGGCCCTCTACCAGCAAAATGATTGCAACTCTCTGAAAGCTCATATGGCAGCTACCAGTTTTTTTTTAGCAATAAATTATTTTTCAATTAAGGTATGCACATTTTTTTAGACATGCTATTGCACACTTAATAGACTACAGTAGGTGTAAACAGCTTATATATGCACTGGGAAACCAAAAAATTCAGTTGACTCACTTTATTGTGGTATTTGCTTTATTGTGGAACTGAACCCACAATAAGTCTGAGGTTTGCCTGTATATAAAATTCATTTCAAGGCTAGCTTGAATTAAATGTTCAATAATATCATAAAAGGAAAATCTACCAATAAATCTCTGACTCATATAATGAAAATGAAATTTTCCATTATTATCCCTTTTTTACTTCATTGAAGGGGCATTTCCTGCACACTTATTAAATTTGTATCTTAAAAACATTTTTTTTACTTTTAATCTCTGAGACAAAAGTGTTTCCTATTTTCCCCATAGCGATGTGTACTTGAGGTTATGAATTTATATAAATCTCCTCCATCCCTTAAAATTGGTTTTGTGAAATTAAATCACAGAAATACCCTCATATTCAGTCAAATTATAGAAGAGAGACTGTATTAGACCATATCATTTAAATGATTTAATGATTTACCGCTAAACTGACTTGATCACAAAACAGTAACCTCATCTAAAAATGTATTTCCCTGGTTTTCAACAGGTACCCCCTATCCTTGATATCCATAATCCTGAAAAACAAATACTGCCATCACCTGAATCAGATTTCCTCTCAGATTAGGTATTACACAAGGAAGCCAGGAGTCCAGTTCAATTACTGATCTCATTTTCCAATCTCTCAGACCTAACCTCAGTGTATGCTATTCATATCTTCCAACCCCCACTGCATCAGGCAAACGTCAGTTGTCACTTATTGGGGCCTTTAACGAGACAAGTTCAAAATAAAACTCAGAACACAGAGGACACATCGTGTATTCTATAAATTGTGTGTTCTGAGAACCTATTAAAGCTGACAGGGAAGGGAGCTTGCGATTGGTGAGCACCTGATTACACCTTGTACTTTATTCCCTGTTGACTTTGGTTATGCCATACCTTTCCATTTCCTAGAGAAATAAATTAAAAGTCAGAAGTAATTTGCCTGATGGAGGGTGCAGGTGGAATTTTGCTCAGAAGAGCCTTTGCACACTGTGAAATCCAATTTAACCCCTTGATGGGGGATGGCTTATTTTCTTTTGTTGACAGCTTTGTGGCAGCTAAAATAGGGACCTGATTACATGGAGACAGTGAGAGATTGAGGTCTTGTTCTAACAGCAGGGGGATCAAGGCCTCTAATCTTATCTCCCAAAACACTGAGATGAGCTAAGAATGGAGGCAGAGAGATACATCCAGCTATTTTGTGCAATGGGAGGGGAAAATAGTAAGAGAGAACACGTGGAATGGGATATGAACCACCACTGCCGAAAAATACGTATCAGAAATTGAAAGTAAGAAAGTCTAAACTACACTAAAGACAAAAAAGGAAAAAAAATCCCTAAGTTAAGAGTTTGAAATAACCCACTTCCTATAATTTCATCCTCTGATAATTGTTTCATAAGAATCGAGTGCTTTTTTACTGGTAAAATGTGGTGAATTTGAAAGGTATTTAAGATACTACAATTTTATTTTGTTCAATTTGTGTGTTGCAATTATCTGATGGACATATTATTTACACATATATTTACCACAATTAAGTGAAACCTGATCAAACACATGATGATGTCTGCTTCATAAGTTCACAAATATTATGTTGTAGATTCCCCCAGTTTAGAGTTTCCTTCTGGTACTGATCATTTTCCACCAACTTACCTTGCCAAGTTTATTCAGAATGTAGAACTTGCATTTTAAAAGTTGCTGATTACTATGCCTTTTTAAATTTTAGTAGGCCTCAGTCTAAGTCAATACTTTCATTGAGGGTTTAAGTCTGGAGTAGAAGAATCTTGACAGTTATGTCTCTTTCAAAGAATACTGAAATTTTATTTTCTGATTGGGAGAATATGATTGTTTTTTACCTGGCTTTAGCTGGGCTGAAATTTTTGCCGCTGCATATTTTCTGCAGTATTTCCTCTATAAGGCACTTCCATCTACCATATCTAATTTTGTCTATTAGTTGATGGGGTTGAAGGGGTAGTCAGGTCAAAATTGTGTACTATATGTGCTTCATAATACCTGTAGATTGTGGATGAGTATTACACAGATATAGATACAGAATCAGATACATCACAGTGTGCACACGCACACACACACACACACACACACACACAGACACCTGGTCCACAGATCTGAAGAAAGCTTTCTTAAGTTTACATAAGCATTTCCCTTTAAGGTCTAAGAAATCCTGGGGAATGTGAATGACAACTCATGAAAAACAAGTGGATTGAGTAGCATCTTCTTAACTAATTTTACTGTGGAATCATCTCTCAACTCCAATAGTTGGAGCCCATACTATTCTGTATGCCCAAAGGTCTTTCTACTTTAGTGGTGTCCAGGTTCTAAAATGTCCTCTAAGTGGGCCTCTGTGTCCCCTAACCTACACTTATAAACCAGTCACACACAGATATAAGCATGGAATTGTGGCTCAGATGAAGGATACTCCTACTGACTTTACACAGAGCAAAGAGCAGTTTTATTTAAGTAAAAAAATGAGTTTATTTGGAAATAGCAGAAGAATCACAATTCCAGATGAGCAAACTACGGTGGACCACAGGCAAGTCTGAAGCGACAAAGGGAAGGTCAACTTTTATTAGATTTTAGGAGGAAACTGGGGAGGGTTGTAGTTAACAAAAGTTTATCAGAGAAGAACAAGAGTTTGAGGCTGCATTGGCTTCAGGTGGTGGTTAGTGTGTTGTCGCTGGGGTAGGGAGGAGTCTTCCTTCCCTTTCTTAATGTCAGAAGTTACAATTCCTATGTGAAAAATGCCATCCCTCCGGGAAGTAATTCTTGTCTTTCTTCTTCGGGTTGGTTACACGGGCTGCGAGGAATGGTGTGTGTGTCAGAGCGCCCCCTTCAGGCTTTCCAGACTCCACTTTAAACGAGGCTTCCTTTATTTTCACACTCCGCAACAGACGCGTTTGCACTCTTCTCTACACTTTCTACTTCCCACCTCTCTCAGGCAAATCTTTTCTCACCTGGGCTTTCATGTATCCGCACTTTAGCTCTTGTCTTTTTCAGCTCCATTTTTCAGCTATGAGTATTTCCACAATAAGCCAAATGATTTTAATGGGAAAATGATCTTCCCGAAGATTCTCTTGTAGGAATTTGGCAGTATGCATACATCTCTGCCCTCACTGATTTTGTTCAGTGATTTGGCCAAAGAGCAGGTTATGTACCACAGGCACATTAGGTTCATGCTTTCGAGCTATTGTGACAAGAGTGAAGTAAACGTCAGGGTGTCAAACACAGGACTTCCACAACTTCACCAAAATAGGTGAGCCAATGTCCCCAAGTAACAAGAGGTCTGAGATGTTATAAAATGGAAAAAGTAGGGATTTTGGCATTAAACGGTGTTTTGAATGTTGAGAGGTTGTGATACTTGTCTGAGCCTCAGTTTTCGGTTTTCTCATTTCTCCAGTGGGGTAGTTGCTACCATCTCAGAGGAATGTTACAAGAATTAAATAAGATGAATTCTGTAAAGCCTATATATTACAGGGGCGTAATACCCGTTCATTCTCTCTTTTTTCCATTGTGTATGCCAATCTGGTCAAAGTCCACTTCCTTTTTGTACCAAAGGATTTCTATGATGAAAAGATAACCTCCGAATGCACTTAAAATTCTTATGTTTTCTTTCTAGACTCATTTGTAGAAAAGGCTATACAGGCATATTTAATATCTTTTCCTGCAGAAAGGTGGTTACTGAAAGCCAGCTTCTTAAATTGCATTCCATCCCTCTTCAAGCATGCAGAGGTGGAAAAGTTAAAAACTGCATTTCCCAGAGTCCCTGGCAGATAGGGGTGTGACTATATTTAGTTCTGCCAATCAAATGAGCCTGAATTGGGTTTGGAACAAGAAATTTAGCAGACAACTTTCTGAGTTTGAAGCTTCCTGATTTTGTCAGGGTTGATAGCCCATGATCTAATGCTTTATAAGTAAAATATATAGTTGGTATCATTTCTCGTATGTATTTGGTCTTCATGTCTGTGGTTCCTGGCCCTTAACTCCCAAAACCCTTGGAACAGTGCAAGTGTAGAGAGTGATAAATGTGTCTTTTGTTTTGTTAATGAGGTGAATTTTGGACCACACTTAAGGATGCTAGCTGATTGTCAGTGGAGTTGACTATGTGATCGGAGGGTTAAAACTTGCAATTGTGAGAGGCACTGGGGGTTGCACTGATTGCCAACAACAAATAGTTTAATCAATCATGACTATGTAATGAAGTTTCCTTAAGAATCCAGCAGGACAGGATTTGAAACAGTTTATGGGTTGGCCAACACGTGGAGATTTGGGGAGAGTAGTGTGCCTAGAGAGGGTATGTAAGTTCTGTGGATTTTCCCCACACCTGCCCTATGCATCTCTTCCCTCTGGCTGTTCCTGAGTTATATCCTTTGTAATAAACTAGTAATCTAGTAAGTGATATGTTTCTCTGAGTTCTCTGAGCCATTCTGGCAAATTAGTCAAAGCCAAGGAATGGGCTGCGGGGACCTCCGGCCCATAACTAGTCAGACATAGACATAGCTAAAAACTTGGACTTGTGATTGGCATCCTGAGTTGAAGGGTGTTATTGGAACCTCCAATTTGTAGCTGGTTAATTGAGAAGCACCGAAAATAACCAGGGTGTGCAATCGATATCTGAAGTGGGAATGGGAGCTGGTCTTTTGGACTAAACCCTTCACCTGTAAAATCTGATGCTATCTCCAGGTAGATAGTGTCAGGATTGAGTTGAATTGTAGGACAGCCAGTTAGTGTCCAGAGCATTGTTTGCTGGTGTAGGGAACTCTCCCCTCCCCCACATTGGAAATTGAACTTATGATCGCAAATTATAAAATTGTAGCCTCATTCTTCATTGTTGCTTTGGAAGTCATTACTGGAGACTCATCTAGGAATCCTTATTTTTAGTCACCTGCCAAAATTCTTTAAGCTAGTTTTTTTTTTTTTAATGTGATAAATCCCTTTCTGATTAGTAAAGCATGTTCTGTTGTCTGTTTTCTGATGGACATAGAAAATAATAAGACTACCATAATTTAGAAAGTGGCGGTTGTCCAAATACTCAGAGAAGGTAGAAGACAAAAGTATTTTTAGGGAAGAACCACAGCACAATTCTGAGAGGATGGTCTCATATAAAATTTTGGAATGACTGCATTATTTTGGGGAATCTCAAGAGTTTTACTTTGCCAGTCATATTTTCATCAAATGTCTATTGAGTAGTTAATATGTGTCAGTCATAATGTCTTATTAAATTCCTAATGGGAAAATTGTTCTTTAAAATTACTTCTAAAGTCACTTAGTTATTCTTAAAATAAGCCAACAACAATACAGAGAAACTATTGTAATGAGTAACTCTGCCTTTTATTTTAATGTATTTAAAATAGTATGATTTGAGTCTTTCTCTCTGGCAACATTCAGAATTGCAAATGAATGAATCTAGTTAAACAAATAAGATACTCATTTATATCATAAATGTAGATACTAAAAATCCTTAAAACCTATATGTCACTTATGTTGAATTAAATATTGGAGTTTGATCCTTCTAGGGGGAGTGTTTCTCTTTGGCTCTTTTCATTTGCTAAAATTATGTTGAAGAAAAGATTCTAAAAGCAAAATTGTTGGCCAAATGCCACATATACCCTGTTCCATCCATAAATCTGTTGGGACTTCTAGACTTTAAATATGATACAGTCAGTTCTTAGTTTTCTTGACTTTAATGACTTAGTATCTTGAAACAATATTGGATAGGTATTTCAATCAAGATTATCTGAAAAATGAGTTAATGTCAAAAGGAATGCCCCTTCAAAAATATTTAATCAGTCTTCTGACATGGCAGCCTTCCAAAAATGGCATTAATTTTCAACAATTGGTACAGAAAAAAGAGTGGTGATCATAACTTCTGTATTTTATCTAGACTAAGGATTTAAAAATATATTTCTCTAAATACTATAAATACTTAAAATTTTCATTTATGGTAAAATTTATTGGAATGTAATTACCAAATAGCTTATGCCTTTACTCATATGGATTTCTTTTTGGACAGAAAATATATTGATTTCTGTGCTATGGAAACTTGCTCTTAATCAAACATTGATTGCCTTTCTAAGTTCATCGCGGAAAAAAAAATATGTACAATCTTTTAGTATCTTCTACTGAATAGACAAAACCAAGCCAATGTATTTCAGTGGTTGCAAAATGAGGCACATAGGCTGAATCTGCATATTTGTTTCACCAGTGTCCTCATCGGTTAGGTCTCCTATAACAAAGCCTCATAGACTGGATGGCTTATAAGTAACAAATGAATTTCTTAAAGTCTGGGAGATTAGAAGTCTAAGATCAGGATGTCACATGGTCAGTTCTGAATAAGAGCCATCTTCTGGTTTGTGGACTCCAACTTCTTTTTCTCTTTGTATCTTCATAGGTTGGGAAGGAAGCTAGAAATCTCTCTGAGCTTTCTTTTATGAGGATACATGTCATTTATGAGGGCATCATCTTCAGTACCTAATTACCTTCCAAAAGTCTTGCTCCTAATGTCATCACATTGAGTTTTAGGATTTCAACATGTGAATTTTAGGGGGCAACACAAACAGCCCATTATAATCAGCAAATGCCTTTGTTGATGTTTAAAAATCTGGAGATTTCGGGGTGCCTGGGTGGCTCAGTGGGTTGGAGCCTCTGTCTTCAGCTTAGGTCATGATCTCAGGTCCTTGGATCAATCGAGCCCCACATCGGGCTCTTTGCTCAGCAGGAAACCTGCTTCCTCCTCTGTCTCTGCCTGCCTCTCTGCCTACTTGTGATCTCTGTCTGTCAAATAAATAAATAAAATCTTTTAAAAAAATAAAATAAAAAAATAAAAATCTGGAGATTTCACATACAATACAGAAATTTCTGTTTCTTTAGAAATCTTAGAATGTCTGGAGAAATTAGGTTTGACCTGCATTTCTCCAGTTATCTGCTGAGACTGAGGAGGAGTCTCTCCCTTTAGATATGTGCAGGCTGTGCATTGGAATTAGCTATTGAGATCTGAAAAATACTGAATCCTAGATCTCATCTCCAAAGACTTGATTTTGTTAGTCTGGGATCTGGAGTCCATTGAAAGACTCCCAGGTGATTTTAATAAGCACCCAGGTTAAGAATTTACTACTTTAGACAGAAAATGACTTCCTAGTTCTTTATCTGTTCACTTGCCTCATTTACATTACCTGCCAAGTTCCTCCAAGTATCTGGATTTTACACACATGGTCTCTTAGCAAATGAAAAGTGACATCTCATACTTAAAATGTTGAAAGGAGAAAAGGTAGTTTTTTAAGGAGGTAATCGGGAGTGGTCAATCAGAATGGAAACAGAAACATTAGGGACCAAGTCCAAGGAAAAGTTATGGTAATTGGAATTAGAGCAATGGCAATAGAATAAAAAAGGAAATATATCTCAGGGCAGTGAAGTGGAAAGTGCCCTGGACTTGGAATCCAGTCAGAGATCCATCACTAATTGACTTCAGGGGTTTTTCCATTCTTCAACTGACATTTATTTCAAAAATTCAAAATAAAGGTGTATTAGTTTCCTGTGGCTGCTATAACAAATTACCATAAGCTTAGTGCTAAAAACCCCATGAATTTGTTCTGTGATGGTTTTTGTGGGTGGAAATACAAGATCAATATCACTGGGCCAGAATCAGGGTGTCATCAGAGTTGTACTTTCCCTGGAAGCCCTACTCTGTCCCTCACTTCTTCCAGCTAAATTGACTTGTGGGCACCTCATTCCAATATATGCCTCTGGGTTTACATTCCTTTTTCTCTGTGTTCTTATCCTCTCCTCTTCAGTCTATGGGATCTCCCTCTGCTTCTATCTTATAAGAATACTTTTTGATAACATTTAAGGCCTGCATGATAATTTAGATTAATTTCCCTTCAAGATCCTTAGTTTAATCACATCTGCAAAGATTCCCCTTTTAAAATTAAGATAACATTTATAGGTTCTGGGGATTAGGATATGGGTATTTTTGAAGGCAGAGTACTTTTCAGCTTATTCCAAAAAGGACTGAATATAAGGGGATCAGTGCCATCAATTTAGGACCTGTTTTCCTCAGAGATCTTCCAAGGATTGCTTTGGAAATTACTAGAAGCAAATGGGAGTCAGCCTTTAATTGCCACTGCTTCAATATCCCATTTGTGATGGTTAATTTCATGTCAACTTGACTGGCCATTGTGTAGCCAGGTAAAACATTATTTCTGGGTGTGTCTGTGAGAGTATTTCTGGGAGGCATTAGCAGTTGAGTCAGACAGTGACTACTCAGCAAAGTAAAATGACCTTCCAATATCTATAGGCATCATCCAGTGTATGTGTGTGTGTGTGTGTTGCATGTATGTGTGTTTGTGGATAGATGGTTAGAGAGAGAGATATAATTGTAGATGTATAGATAGTTATATATGATGTAATTCTCCTCCTCCTCCTTTAATTTAATTATTTGTTTAGTTTACTGGGTATAAAAACCAGATTCAGAGAGTTCAGCAGAGGTGTTATAACCCATGATCATCAGTGTTAAGACTCAAACACTCAGTTTTCTGATTCCACCAAAGCAGAGGTTGATGCAGGATATCCTAAAACTGAGCAGACTCAGAGATGTTCTTTTTTTCCCACAGATATTCTGTTATGGAAAACAAATCCCCTCTTGGGGAGGAACTTGCTCACTTTAAATGGTTACAAAACAAAGGGCTTTTTGTGGTTAATCATAACAAGGTCACAAGAACAGAGTTCCAAGTCCAATTCAGATTCCATATTGCAGACTTTACTGTGAACAGTAACTCCTGTCATCAGTAAACGTTTAGTGGTTGGTTTTTTTGTTTTTGGGGTTTTTTTTTTCCTACTCAAAGTAGTATTTTTTGCATTTGTTGTTTCGGCCTTTTTAAAATTATTTGCTTCCAGGGCAAATTTGCCCCAAGGCGAGCGATGACAATAACTACCCTTGCAGTCACAGTGTTTTAAAAATAGAGGAACGTAATAAAGTAAAAAAAACAAAAAAAGAAAAAAAAAATAGAGGAACATTTGCTTTGTGCTTGCAGTAACCACATTTGCTACCTGTGCCTGGGATTTTTCTGGCACATAGAGAAAGGAAATGGTGTTTAACCAGGGTGACTAAAGATGTCACTGTTTTACTATTCTTCCTCCCACATGTCACAATGGGAAGTGAGAGGAAAGGAGAAACAATCGCAGAAAGGCAAGGAACACCATTCTGGAGGGGAAAAGTACATGTTCCACAATGTTTCATGTTAACATCCACTCAGCAGACATGAGTGCCTGTGCAGCTTCTGCCACATGAGTTTCTGGAAGGTTTTGACAGTATCTGTGGTCAAAGAAAAATTGCTTTCCTGCAGGAGCCCTTCTAAAAGGAGCTCCTCAAAATGAACCTATTGACCACTTTTCCACTAACTAGTCACTGAGTGTTACATAGCTCTAAATGCTGGTGGGGCAGAAAATTCCAGCCTGAGACAGAAACTTCCCTCAGACTCTATGGAGACAGTTGGCAGCAGATGTTCCTTAGGAACAGCTCTCCATATGCTTTATGGAGTAAATGGCCAAGAAGCTCAGGACTTCCTGTGCAGGGAGGCAAGGGAGATGATGTAGCTTGTATTCCTGGATGTGCCATCAATGTATGACCTTAACCTCTTGATTACAATGGTAGGTGTGTGAACAGTGAAGTAATATCAATGTTCATTAGTCCTTGTACTAAAATTTCATAAGGATTTCCTCTTTGACTCTCTAAAGTTATCTCAGGACATAGGTATTATTATCATTTTTACATCAAGAAATGGAGATGCAGAGAAGATATGTAAATTAGCCCAAGTCATAGCAAGTCATAGTGAAGGCAGAACAAAACCTAATCCTGTCTGACTCCCCTTCTAGAAGACAAAAGACATAAGAAAATAGCTTTGCATGTTTCATAAGGAATAGTTACCAAGTTTCCACTCTGTTGTCTCTTTATTGCCGCTGTTATTTGGTTTAGTTATAAATAGTTTTAAATTCATTTCTTCACATTTTTTGACATCATTTTTTTTCTTTTGGTCCCCCTCTCTAGAAGCTACAACACTTGACAGATTCTTGTTAGTCCTTTCAGAAATGTCCTAAGCTTGTACATGCATATATGTCAGTAACTTTTTTTTTACACAAATGGGAATATATTTTACATACGTCTTAAGTGATTTCCCAAAGGTCACAGAGCTAATAGGAGATGGAGCTGAGGCTTGCAATCAGGAAAACCTAACACTCAAGTGCTTTTAATTACTGTGTGAGCCTATTATAAGTAAGAATAAAAAGAAGTAGTACCTTGCATGTGAGCCTCATAATAATTGTGTCCAAGTAGCTATGGTTGCCTCCCCCTCCTATATGACAAATTTGAGACTCATACTCATACTGGGAAAATAAACTCCTCAGGTCATACCATCAATATGCAGTAGACTTGAACTATAGGCACACTTCCAGGTAGACTCAAATGCACCTGCCTTGTGTGGCATTCCGTTCCTAACTGCAAAAAAAAAAATAAATAAATAAAATAAAAATAAGGTATTTTCTTTTATGTCTGCCTTCCTCCATCAAACAAAAACAAAAAAGGAATACAAACACCCTCTCATTCTTTACAAAGCCAACTTGCTTTGACTAAGGGTCTTAAAAATAGAAAACAAATTGATATTCCTAGTTTTTCTAGTAAATCTCAGTGTTTGTTGCTATAATATTTAGTAGAAAATTCTGTTCTTTTCTCCATCATATCCCTTATTGATGCTAAAGAGACAAGATGGGAATGACAAACCACCTCGAGGTACCTCTCCAAGCAATATATATCTTGAAGATTATAGACTAAGCTATATACAAAATCAATCTATTTTTTTTTCAGCATTGCTCTGTGGATTTGTCTTTTCTTGTAGAGATATTAATTGGGCCAAAGGGGCTCTGAAAAAGTGCTTTAGTGGGACTTAAAATCTATCAACGAATATTTATTGAACGCCTACTTTGTAACATATTGCCTTGTGAACATCTTGCAAAATTCTTCCCGTGCTGCTGCCTTAATTCGTATGTGTTATAGAAAGGGGTGATGGGAAGAGATTAAACTGAGCAATTTACTTTTTTTTTTTATTCTATCTACTGTGTTCTCCATAAAGCTCAGTATTAATGGCTTCGAGAGTGTGACCCTGTGATGTGGTAGAAGGAAAGAAGAGAAGCAATCCACAGAGAACAGCAGAAGATAGAGGAGAAGGAAGCAGCCTCAAAATGTGAGAGAGGCACACCTTCTCCTAACTAGACCCTTCATAAAAAGATCCACAATCTCCTGTGCCCATCTCGTGATAATGAGTGGAGCTTCAGGCCTGAGCAAGTGACCAGTGCAGGCGTATCGGAGACCCAAATATTGCTGGCCACAGAAATTGATTCAGTGATTGGTAGACACATAACCCAAAACAAAAGTACAGTGAAACTCATGGCTTTTGGAGGAACTAACAGAAAAGGGATCTCCTTTTGAGACGTTCTTCTACCTGGGAAGATTTGAGCATATGGTTCTGCAGTCATGTTAACACCATTTATACCTGAGAATGCAGTCAGCAGAAGGAAGAGAAGAGAGTGGGGGCACCTGGGTGGCTCAGTGGGTTAAAGCCTCTGCCTTCCACTCAGGTCATGATCCCAGGGTCCTGGATCCCATGAGCCCCGCATCAGGCTCCCTCCTCAGCAGGGAGCCTGCTTCCCCCCTTCTCTCTGCCTGCCTCTCTGCCTACTTGTGATCTCTGTCAAATAAAAAAATAAAATTTAAAAAAAGAGAGAGAGAGAAGAGAGTGGACCAAATATGGACATAAATTTCCTAATACTACAGTTCCAAATACTATCATCTGAGGTCCTTCATCTAGCCCTAACCCTGAACTTGTTCACCCCAATGGCCAGTATGTTTTTTTTTGTTTTGCTTAATCTGTTTAGGTTGATTTTCTGTCAGTTGCAACTAACAGATGAGTAATTATAGAGGGAGAATGCAAATCCAACAAAAAGATAACAAACCCAGACCAGTTCCAGTCATGTTTCCAAAAGATGATCTGAGGCATAGTTTCAGAATTCCACTGTGAAAGTAGAGTGAAGGTCAAAGTCGGGAGAGGAGGTCCCTCGAGGAAGGATTCTGCAAATAAAAGTACCCTAAGCCTTGAAATTTTAAGGAATAGGAAAGAAACAGACCCTCAGATACTTTACTGGGATCTTAAGCAAAGGCTTAGGTGAGGCATACAGGTAAACTGATTGCTTTGTGTGATAACTTAGAAGTGGCAGGTTTTTTACAAGTTACCATCATAAATATTTTCAATCCTGTTAACACTGTGATAGGTAATGATGATTCTACATTGTTTCCAGGAGAGAGGGATTATTGGGTCTTAGAGGCAAGAAAGACTAGATATTGCCTTGGGAAGAGAAGGTGAGATCATGGGCTGGTGTCACAACTACAGGCAACTGAAGGATGAAAAAACTGCATGCATGAAAAAAAAAATAGAGGGGTGTGTGTTTTTATATCAATAGAGTTGCAAGGGGAAAAGGGAAGGGAGAAGAATGTAAAGGAGTAAAGGAGGTTCTTTGAGGTTGAGTCTTTATGGGAAAGTCGCCAGGATAAATTTGTTGGTGGACTAGTTTATATCCTCAGAGCTTCATGTTCAACTCAAACTTCCTGGTTCTGATATGCTAAAATCTCTCTTTCAGTTATACCCCAAATCATTACTCATTCTGCTTTGCTAACAAGTGCTCCATAGAGATGTCATTCCTTTTTACATTTGCCCAATATGTATACTTAGTTCCTTCCTTACACAGAAGAACTCCAGAACATGGAGGCTGACATCAGCATGGAGATTCTAATATGCCATGTGAAGTTTTTTTGAAAATTCTTATAAAATAAGGACTAAAGCTATGTTGATATTATATCCCAGTTTTCCTGGGACAGTCCTGGTTTAATTCTGTAGTCCTTCATGTTTGTTATAGTTTATAAAATAAACAACTTGGATACCTAGATTTAAGTCCATGTTACTATATTTCAAGGGACTGAGAGGGGCCCCCTTAAAAATCTCATGTACCAAGTATTTAGCAGGAGTGCCTGGTGCATAGGAATTTCTTGGCAATAATAGTGGTGTGAATATTTAATCACTCAAATTCCCGAAGGTTCCAACTCTTCATTTGTTAGAAAGGGATAATAGTGCACTGACCTTTTAGGATTAGGGAAGTTCTCCAAGGACAGTTGCCCACTCAGTTATTTATTGACTGATGTGTTCACTCACTCACTGATACATTCACTCTCTCATTCTCTTTTCACCAGTTCAAATGATTAGCAAGAGGCTACTCCATGCTTGGGAGAATGCTAGGGTCTAGGGATAAAAAGGTTAATCCAAAATGGTTCCTGCTTTCAAGCAATTCATGATGTAAAGGGAAGGCAGATGAGTGAAGTAAATTGAAATGTGCAGTACACTAAATTTGCAGAACAGATGATAAAAGAAATAATCACATTGATTCCAAGGTAAATTAAATGTGTTTGGACAAAAGTCAATATCAATATCAAAGACAAGAACACATATGTCACGGATAATTTATTTTTCTTTTATAATTTAACCACAGCTTTCAGTGAATCTCACTTTCCAGTAAAAGGACATACTTGCAAGATTCAATAATTCATTTCCAAAGAAGTAATAGGTGTAATTGTTCGTTTTCTGAACTCCCTAAAACAAATGTGACATGATTAGGTCAAAGATGGCATTGTTTCTGATTCTGGTATTATTCCACTACTGAAGACAGATTATAACAAAAATAGAAGACCCCCACTTCTCTGGATTAACCACATACTTACATCGTGCATGCACACACACACACACACACACAATTGACCAAGAGAATTTAAGGTTAAGATCATGGGGTTCTGGTATATCTGGCTTTAATCAGTTATTGGCTCATGGATATTGGGAAAATATAATCTCTACATTTCTTAATCTAAAAGTGAGCATATGATTATATTGCTTGAAAGGACCTTGTGTGTGTGTGCGTGCATGTCTGTGTGTGTTGGATGTGATTCCTGGAATATATCCTCCATAATTGGGAGCCATTATATAGAGTGAACATTTTGGCTTTTTCTTTTTTTAATAGAGAAGTAAAAGATTGCAGCGATACTGTGGCATAGCTATAGGCCAAATCTAAACCTTTTTTAGCCCTGGTACTATATCAAATTTGGTTTATCAAAGAGATCACTAAAGATTAATAACACAGCCTAATGCATTTAACTTTCTGTTAAGAGGGCTAGATAAGAAAATGATTATGAATGCGATATCCAGAAATCCAGTGTTTTAAAATAATCTTGGCTTGGCTTCTGACCTTGTCTCCTGCTCCACCCCCTTCTTCCTGACCCCTTCCCTCTTCTACTGTCTTCACAACTTGCTTCATACCTTTTCCCCTTGGTCCTTGTAATTCCTCCACCTGGAATGACCTTCTTATCTAATTCTATTGTGATAAATTCAACCCCCCCGTGTGTCCTCTAAGATGCTACCAAAACCCTATTGCTTCTATGAAGCTTCCTATAAATCTCCAGGAAGGGACGGTCACTGGGTTTTGCCCAAATTGTGCCTTATAACTGCCTCTTCAGTAATTCATGGTTTACAATAATGCTTCTAGGTTTTTGTGTCTCCTACTTGATGGTGAACTTTTGAAAGCTAGTGGAAGTTTCTTGAAGTTGACTCTCATTTCTCTAAAATCAAATGTCCTTCAAATTTGTCATATCAAAACTTTTAACCATTTATATTCTGAAGTTAGCACAGCCTGTTCAAAAATCTTGATTCATGAAAGTAAGTGAATGAATGGGTCACCATTGTACTACAAAGCATCTGTGGAAAGTGTAGTGATGTTATCATTGTAGCTACTGTGGCTCACTAAACTCAAGATGCCATTAATTATAAGATGCACTGTGATTTTATATACCAATATAAAGAAATATACTGCCAAATATACTATAACACCATGCTTTCTTAACACTTAGAGTACATGTAATAACTATGGATATCTCTTATAGACTTTCATAATTTTTTTAATCATCTCTTTGTGTGTGTATGTGGTATGAAATGTACTAGAATTAGGGTATTTGTAAAGTACCCTAACTTTCAGAGGCAGACCCCTTGAAGCTTTTTGAAAATTTATGAGAGTTGTGGATATTTACTTATTATCATTCAGTATCATCCTTTGTGCCATCAAAAATGCTAACACTGATAAGGTTGCATTTTCTAAAAGAGGGCTTCTCTAGTAGCTCTGGAGATTTTCTCCCAGGCTGCTGAAACTAATTTTACTTTTTTTTTTTAATTGAGGTGAGATTCACATGATATAAAATTAATCATTATAAAGTACAGTTTTTCTCACTATATACAAGGAATCGTAACATATGTAACTTTTTGTGCCAGCCATCTTTCACTTATAAAAATGTTTTCAAAGCTTATTGATGTTGTGGCATATAACAGTACTTTATTCCTTTTTATTGCTGAATAATATTCCATTCTATATGCATATCATAATTTGTTTATCTATTGGTTGATAGATACTTGAGTTGTTTTTACCTTTTGGCTGTTGTGAACAGTGCTGCTACAAATGTGCGTACAAATATTTGAGTGCTCGTTTTTAGTTCTTGGGAATATGAATGGGATTTCTGGGTCTTATGGTAATTTTATATTAGGGTTTTTGAGGAACCATGAAATTATTTTCTCTGTGGTTGCATGATTTTAGATTCCACTAGCAATGTACAAGGGTTCAAATTTTTCCTCATCCATGTCAATATTTGTATTTTTTTCCTTTTATTTCTTTGATTATAGTCATAGTGGGTGTGAAGTGATATCTCATTGTGATTTTGATTTGCATTTCCCCAATGACTAATGATATTAAACACCATTTCATGTACTTGCTGACCATTTTTATATCTCCTTTTTTTCTTAAGATTTTATTTATTTATTTGACAGACAGAGATCACAGGTAGAGAGCCAGGCAGAGAGAGGGGGAGAAGCAGGCTCCCTGCTGAGCAGAGAGCCCGATGTGGGGCTCGATCCCAGGACCCTGAGATCATGACCTGAGCCGAAGGCAGAGGCTTAACCACTGAGCCACCCAGGCACCCCCATTTTTATATCTTCTTTAGAGAAATTTTTATTCAAGTCTAAAGCCCATTTAAAAATTCTATTGTGTTTTTGTTTTTGTTGTTGTTGTTATTGAGCTATAAGTATTCTATTTATTTTTTAAAAAGATTTTATTTATGTATTTGACAGAGAGAGAGAAAGAGAGAGAGAGGGAGAGAGCCCCAGCAGGACAGAGGGAGAGCGAAAAGCAGACTCCCTGCTAAGCAGGGAGCCCAATGCAGGGCTTGATTCCAGGACCCCAAGATCATGACCTGAGGCAAAGGCAGATGCTTAACTGAGCCACCCAGGTGACCCAAGCTATAAGTGTTCTTAATATATTCTGGAGTATGTACTCTTACCAGATATATGATTTGCCAATATTTCTCCCATTCTATAGGTTGTCTTTAATTTCATGATTATGTTCTTTGAAGCACAAATATTTTAAATTTAATGAAGTACTATTTTTTTCTTTTGTTGCTCATGTTTTTGTTGTCATACTAAAAATCCATTGCCAAAATTCAAGATGCACCACTAGGTTTTTTTCTAAGAAGTTTATGGCTTTATGTTTATGTTTGTTGATTCAGCCTGAGTTCATATTTGTATATAATATGAGGTAGGTATCCAACTTTATTCTTTTGCCTGTGGATTCCCAGTTACTTCAACACTCCAAAAAACCGCATTTGTTAAAGATACTGTTCTTCTCCCATTGAGTGGTCTTGGCATCCTTGTTGAAATCAACTTTTCATAAATATATTGGTTTATGACTGGACTTTCAATTATTTTCCATTGGTTTATATGACTATTCTTATGCCAGGACCACACTATTTTGATTATTATAGTTTTGTAGTAAGTTGTGAAATTGAGAAGAGTGAGTCTTCCACTCTGATCTCCTTTTCAATATTGTTTTGGCTATTAAGGGCTCCCTTGTAATTCCATGTGAATTTGAGGACTGTCTTTAACATTTCTGCAAAAAAAAAAAAAGGGTAGGGAGTGTGCACTGGAATTTTCATAGAGATTATATTGGATCTTTGGATGACTTCAGTGCATAAACATAGGATGTCTTTTTATTTATTTGGGTCTTCTTTAATTTGTTTCAGCAGTGTTTTACAGGTTTCAGTATAAAGTCTGTCACCTTAAATTTATTCCTCAGTATTTTATATTTTGGGGTGTTATTGTAAATAGAACTGTTTTCTTTTTTTTTTTTTAAGATTTTATTTATTTGATAGACAGAGATCGCACAAGCAGGCAGAGAGGCAGGCAGAGAGGGGAGGGGAGAAGCAGGATCCCTGAGGAGCAGAGAGCCCGATGTGGGACTCGATCCCAGGACGTTGAGATCATGACCCGAGCCGAAGGCAGCTGCTTAACCCACTGAGCCACCCAGGTGTCCCACAGAACTGTTTTCTTATACAATTGACTTTTGCATGATGATTTTGTACCCTTGAACTTTGCTCAATTCATTTATGAGGTTTCATAGCTTTTTCTGTGGATTATTTGGAATTTCTGTATATAAGATCCTGCCAACTACAAATAAAGAAAATTTTACCTACTCTTTTCCAACTTAAATGCCTTTTATTTATTATTCTCATCTAATTGCTCTGGCTAAAACTTATAGTACAGGGTTGAATGGCAATAGCAAAAGTAACATCTTGGTTTTGTTCCTGATATTAGGAGAAAAGTTTCAGATTTCACCACTGAGTGTGATGGTGACTGTGGATTTTTCATAAAGGTTCTTTATCAGGTTGAGGAAATCTATTTCCATTCTTAGTCTGTTAAGCATTTTTATCATGAAAGAATAATGGATTTTGTCAAATACTTGTTTTGTAATTGAGATGATCATGTATTTTTGTTGTTATTGTTTTTGTATTTATGCAATGTATTACATTGATTTTCTTTTTAAAAAATGTTGAAACAGCTTTGCATTTTTTGGGATAAATCCTACTTGGTCATAGTATATAATCCTTTTATCATACTGTTGGACTCAGGCCACTACTGTTTTTTGAGGACTTTTGCATGTCTATAGTTATAAGGGGTATTGGTCTCTTTGTTTTTTTGTTTTGTTTTATTTTGTTTTTATATTTTTGATGTCTGTCTCGCTTTGATATCAGAGTAATGCTGACCTCACAAAGTGAAGAAAGAAGTGCTCTCTCTTCTATTTTTAGATGAGTTTTAGATGGAGTGGTCTTCCTTCTTTATTAAATATTTGGTGTTCATTTGGTTTCCATTCTTTATTAAATATTTCATGGAATTTATCTATGAAGTCACCTGATTCTAGATTTGTCTTTAGGAGATTTTTGATTATTAATTCAGTCACTTGTTATAGATCTATTCAGATTCTCTATTTCTTCTTGAGTCAGTTTTGGTGATTTCCGTGTTTCTAGGAATTTGTTCATTTTATCTAGGTGATCTAATTTTTTGTATAGAATTATTCATGGGCTTCTTTTTTGTTTCTTGTTGGTTTTGTATAATGAATTGTAATTCAAATTTTAGTTCTTTTATATTCAAATTTTTAACTTATATTCAGTTATTTTTAACTTCTCTTTTTTTTCTTCAGTCACCTTAGTTAAAGATTGGTAATTCTGTTGATCTTTTTAAAGAATCAGCTTTTGATAAATTGATTCTCTGTTATATATTTCTATTCTTTATATTTTCTGCTCTAATCATTATTGTTTTCTTTCTTTTTCTAGCTTCAGCTTTAGTTTTCTCTTCTACTTAAGGTATAAAGTTAGGTTTTTGATTTGAGATCTTTCTTCTTTGTTAGTATACATATTTACAACTATAAATATCCCTCTATGCACTGAGTTGAGTCCTTTTATAAATTTTGGCAAGTTGTGTTTTTGTTTGCATTCATATCCACATATTTTTAAAAATTTCCCTTTGATTTTATCTTTGACCCACTAACACTTAAGGCTGTGTTGTTTAATTTGCATATATTTGTGAATTTTCTGTTTTCTTTCTGGATTTCTAGATTTCCTCCATTGCAGTGAGAGAAGATACTTTTCATGACTTCAGTTAAAAAAAAAATTTATTCAGGCTACTCTGGCTGTCTGGTATATGGTCTATCCTAGTCACTATTCCATGTGCACCTGACCACCTGAGAATATGTGTCTTCTCTTGTTTTGAAGAGGAATATTCTATAAATGTTGGGCTTGGTTGGTTTAAAGTGTTGTTTAAGTCCTGTATTTACTTACTGACCTGTCTAGATATTCTACTCACTATTGAAAGTACATTGTTGAAGTCTTCAACTATTATCTAAAACTCTCTCTCTCTCTAATTCTGTCAATGTTTTCTTTATATATAAGTGGGCTCTCTTATTTGGTTCAAATATGTTTATAAATGTATTGTCTTCTTGATGAATTAATTGACCCTTTTATCAATATATAATGACTTCTGTCTTTAACCACTTTTTATTATAATTCTGTTTTGTTTGTTAGTATAGCAACTCCAGTTTTGTTTACTGTTTGCTAAAATATCATATTTCATGCTTTCACCTTCAGCCAGCTCGTGTCTTTGAGTATAAAGTGAGTCTCTTGAAGATAGCATATAGTTGTATCATGTTTTTTTAACCATTCTGTGTTATGTAAATGGTGAGTTAGTCCTTTATATTTAAACTGGTTTCTAGTGAAGAAGAAATTACTAATGCCATTTTGCTATTTGTCTTCTACATCTTATGTTAGTTTGTATTCCTTAATTCCTCCAATACTGCTTTCTTCTTTTTTTTATTCCTTTTTTCCCTTAGTGTGCCATTTTGATTTCTGACATATCTTTTTCTGCATATCTGTTTGTTATTTTCTTTGTAGTTATTATGATATTAAAATATCATCCCAATTTTTTAGCAGTTTAGTCTGAATTGATACCAACCTAACTAAATAGGTTGGTATTAGTAAAATCTCTCCTATACAGCTGTCTCTCCACTTTATATTGTTATTGTCACAAGGTTTTTATGCATTGTGTTCCTATTAACATATATGGTAGTTGTTGTTTTATGAATTTGTTTTTAAAATAATATGGGAAACAAAAAGTGGAGTTACAACCCCCAAACACAATAATAGCTTTTATATTTTCCCATATAGATAATTTTCCTGAAGTTCTTTATTTCTTCATGTGGCATCTAGTTATTGTCAAGTGTCCTTTCATTTCAGGACTCCTTTCAATATTTCTTATGGGGAGAGAGAGACCAAAGCAGACTCTGAGCTAAGCATGGAGCTCCATAAAGGGCTCAATATCATGACCCCGAGATCATGATCTGAGCTAAAACCAAGAGTTGGTTTGTTTAACCTACTGAACCATCCAGATGCCCCAGATTAACTGTTAATCTTAATAGTATCCATTTTATGAAACAAGATGGGATCAGGAGGGAGACAAACCAAAAGAGACTCTTAATGTCATAAAAAAAAACTGAGGGGGATGGGAGGGAGAGGGTTTGGGAGAGGGTGGTGGGGTTACATTATATGTTTAAATAAAAACAAAAATTAAAAAAATAGCATCCATTTTATGCGAAGAGCTGGTTCTCTCATTGCTTTCAAGATTTTCTCTTTTTCTTTGGTTTTCTGTAGTTTAATTTTAACATGTGTTGGTATGCATTCTTTGAGTTTATCCTAATTGCTGTCAATGAAGCTTCATGTATTTCACCAAATTTGGGAAATTTTCTTCTATAATTTCTTTGAATATTCTTTCTGCCCTCTTTTCTCTCTCTTCTCTTTCTGGGACTCCCATAATTTATACACTGGTATACTTAATGGTGTCTGACAGGTAATCTAGGCTCTGTCCATCTTTTTTTTTTTTCATTATTTTTCTTCTTGGTCCTCAGAATGAGTGATTTTAATTGTACTGTTTTCAAATTTGCTGAATATGTTTTCTGCCTGCTCAAATCTGTTCTTGAACCACTCTAGTGAAATTTTCATTTCAGCTATTGATTTTTTTCACCTACTTACATTTCTAGATTTTTATTTTGCTTTTTTTCTTTATAATTTGTATTTTTTTATAGCTCTTCTGTATTCATACATTGAATACAGTGCAATGTCTGGACTTACTTAGAAATGGTTTCTGTCCATTTTTTTTTCCCTCTGTCAGTGCCATCCTTTCCTGTTTTGTGGTATGCTTGTACTTTTTGGTTGAAAAGTGGTGATTTAAAAATATTATGTGGTAAATCTGGAAACCTGTGTCTTGATCCCAGGGTCCTGGGATGGAGCCTCATGTCAGGTTCCCTGCTCAATGGGAGTCTGCTTCTGCCTTTCCCTCTGCTGCTCCCCTTGCTTGTGCTTGGTCTCTCTCTTTCTCTCTTTCTGTGTCAAATAAATAAATAAAAACATTAAAAGAAAAAAGAAGGAATCTTAGCCTTGGAATCAGACAGTATTCATCTTGTTGAGAGTAACTGTATGGAGCCATCTATCATATATCTCATCTTGATTTCAGAGATACTAAAATGTGAAACAAATATGTAGTTTAAATTAACAAAATATAGAAGATA
Source organism: Taxidea taxus jeffersonii (assembly GCA_003697995.1). Classification (NCBI taxonomy): domain Eukaryota; kingdom Metazoa; phylum Chordata; class Mammalia; order Carnivora; family Mustelidae; genus Taxidea; species Taxidea taxus. The sequence continues at coordinate 119,161 of ML107506.1, read as the reverse complement.
CTGTGTCTGCAAATTAAGTCTCCATTAGTGTTTTCATTTGTATTTATCTAGCTTGTACACTTATTATTTCAAAACTAGAAATTACAATGAAGGATTTTTTTGTTCTGTTTTGTTTTGTTTTCCTTAAAGCAGTGGTGATCTTTAAGAAACTCCAGTTTCTCAGCTATTGTTATCATACAGGTTTCTGAATGAATGCTTTAAATTCTATGGATAGCCAGACATTTTTCACTTGGGTGAATCTACGGAGTCACTTTTAGCTCTTGAATCCAAAAAAAATGTGCTTTGTTTAATACTGTATTTGGTTTTATAAGTGTGTTTGCTTTATTCTTTGAAGAGGTGCTTTTTTTCTCCTTACTTCTGGTAAAGTTGAGATGGGTTTGTGGCTTACTACAGTAAGATGGGTTTACTCTGGAAGTGAAAACAAAACACACAAAATAAAAAGCAGATTTTAATCATTGCTCTCATCTCCTACACAAAGGAATTGCTAATAGTACCTCTCCTCTAGGTTTGAGGTTATGTAATTAAGGTGCTAAGAAATTAGTACATGATAGCTGCTGCTGCTTTTTCTCTTCTCCTATCCCTTCCTCCTCCACCTTTGGCCCTCCTATCCTAGATCTGGCTTTAATCCCAACTGCAGTTTTCCAGTGGCTGTAAATCTATTGGTTACCAATGCAGTGCTTGTCAGCTAATCCTTGGTGTGTGTGTGTGTGTGTATGTGTGTGTATCTCCTGGATTTGGCCTGATGCTGGGGTAGTGATCTCTCCCAGCTGCAAGCTGCTGGGCATTTGTGAAAGTGAAACTATATTCTTTATCCTTTCTGCAATTATGTGAGTTACATTCAATATATGGAATTGTTAGTTAACATTAAGTTCTTTAAACTCATCTTATTTAAAAATAATAGTCATATTAAATATTGCAAAGGGGCATCCCATCATGAGCTAATGGTTTGCTGCAAAGCCAGATGGATTTACTGTTTCTTAGAAAAATGTAGGAAATGGGTATCTCTACACACATATAAGACAATGGGCAAGTGTGTATTAAGAATACCACCTTCTGGGGTGCCTGGGTGGCTCAGTCATTGAGTATCTGCCTTCAGCTCAGGTCATGATCCCAGAGTCCTGGGATCAAGCCTTGCATCGGGCTCCCTGCTCGTGGGAAGCCTGCTTCTCCCACTGCCCGTGCTTCTGTTCCCTCTCTTGCTCTGTCAAATAAATAAATAAATAAAATCTTTAAAAAAAAAAAAAAAGAATACCACCTTCAAACCCTAAATGAGCTGTCACTCCACACCCACTGGTATGTCTAAAATGAAAAGATGATCAGTAACAAGTGTTGGTGGGTATGTGGAGAACATGATAATCTCATCCTTTGCTAGTGGGAATGTAAATTGATGATGGCACTTTGGAAAACAGTTTGGTAGTTCTTCAAAATGTTAAACAGAGAATTATCATAGGGCTCAACTCTTCCACTCCCAGGCGTATACCTAACAGAGTTGAAAACATATTCTTTACTGGGTGTGAAACTTCTGGAATTATGTAATGGTGGTGACACAGCTATTTTATATATAAAAATATATCTAATAAAAACATTGAATTGTTACTTAAAAAAATACCACCATTAAGATGTCTCAAGATGTATGAAATCTCGTCAATGTTATATTTAGTGTGTGCATATGAAACAATTTTATGTTCATATCAAAAGTCTGTAAAGACTTCTGGGCATGGGGGAGGTGGAAGGCATTATTCATAGCATCTGTTTTCCCAAACTAGTTTTTTAAGTATATAAGGTTCTTGATGATAAAAATGCTCTACATAAGGCTTTGAGGTAGATAACTACCAGCTTAAGAAAGAAATGCCTTTTGCCTGTGATCACATCAGTGCAATCTGGATTTTGATTTATTCAAATTGTTTAGAACAATCTTTAGTATGCAGCGGAATCACCTGGGCAGTGAGTGATTCCAGTGCAGGTGATCTATAGACATTTCCAGATGGGTGTACAACAAGAGCGTTACCCTGTGGTGGAATGATGAGATAGGTGACGGAGAAAGAGGAATCTTCATAGCAGCCTATGATGCCGATCTACTTATTACCATTCTATAAACAAGGAAACTGGCTCTGAGATGTGAGATATTAGAGAATTTTAAGTAACGTGTCAATGAATGGAGATGCCGTCATTCAAAGTTGTCTTCCTAACTCAAATATTTTATGCTTCCTGCTAGGTGTCTATGTTATGAGCTTTAATTAGAACACTGAGAAAAAGGCTCAGGCTGTTCTAGCTATTTTTTAAAATTTTTCAGATGTGGAAATAAAGGCATATTGCTGGTCCAGCAATAGCTTGCCATGGCTACTTTGCCCCAGGGTGTGCACACTACAGGGTTCTAAATAATCAGCCATCTTTCTGCCAGCTCCCTGTGACATCTTTCTGAATTAGCAGAAAGCACCTCCCTGCACCTACTGAGGCTGGAGCCCCTGGTGGTGGTGCTGGTCTCTCAGCGGGGGGAAGGAGTGGCGAGAAGCAGATGTTCTTGGTGCAGAACTGAAACAGGCACCTCTAGAGTGCGGCAGAGCGACACCATCTGCCCTTCCTTCTGCAAGTCCCCAATTCAGCGGCTCCTGAGGAAGGAGGAAAGGCAATTTAAAATGTTTGTGTGGCATATTCCACCTAGGTGGTTGCAATGTTTCTCATTAGCTTGAGACCCATCAGGCTCATTTCATGAGTCAGATTCGCAATTGTGTGAGGTATGCTGAAGCCATTCAGGAATGATGCAAGCTAGAGAACTTGCTCTATCATCATTAGAGATTTCCCCAAATCCCTGAATTGGAAGAAGACTCCCACCTTTCAGTCATTCAACAAATACACCTACTCTGTGTTAGAAGCTACACGGGGGGGTGCCTGGGTGGCTCACTGGGTTAAGCCTCTGCCTTGGGCTCAGGTCATGATCTCAGAGTCCTGGGATCAAGCCCCATGTTGGTCTCTCTGCTCAGCAGGGAGCCTGCCTTCCCCCCACCCCCACCCCCACCCCCTGCTCTCTCTGCCTGTCTCTCTGCCTACGTGTGATCTCTGTCTGTCAAGTTTAAAAAAAAAAATCTTAAAAAAAAAAAAGAAGCAGCTACAGCGGTATAGGGAATATAGTAGAGAAAGAGGGAGGTGAAAATCACTGCCTTCTTAGAGAATAATCTATTGGGGAAAGGAATAATAAACCGAACAATTCCAGAGAAATAATTGCTATTAAGAATGTGCATTTATGGGACGCCTGGGTGGCTCAGTTGGTTAAGCGGCTGCCTTCGGCTCAGGTCATGATCCCAGCGTCCTGGGATTGAGTCCCACATCAGGCTCCTTGCTCGGCAGGGAGCCTGCTTCTCCCTCTGCCTCTGCCTGCCTCTCTGTCTGCCTGTGCTCGCTCTCTCTATCTCTAACTAATAAATTAATTAAAAAATCTAAAAAAAAAAAAGAATGTGCATTTATTCATCACAACCCAGTAATATCAACTATACTATCATCCCTCATATTGTTCTTACTCCCAGACAAATCAGGAAATGGGTTTGTTTATTTATTTTGTTTTGTTTTAGGGGGATAAATGAGTCATTGGTTGGAGAATGTGTTAAATAAGATGATGGGATTTATGAAGGCAGAAAGGGAAAAGGATTTGAGACTGAAGACATTTTTCAGTAGGCACCAAAGAGAGCTAGGTCCTTTTGGTAACTCCAGCTCCTTATGGCTAGAGAGTAGGAGAACTTTGGGAATAAGCACCGGAGGCTATTTTATGTTAACTTTACCATAGATTTCTGTAAAACTTTTGGATAAAAGTAAATGTCACTTATAGATAATGCCTTACATAATAGCTTATGAAGGTATTAGATTTCTGGATCTTTCTGTATCTCTGTCTTAATCTCTCAATCTCAATATTTCTATCAATCTTTTTTCGCATACATACTGAATTTGCACAACTGTACAAATAGTAGATATTTTGAATGGTAAAGTCTGGCATAGTTTACAAAATTTAATGTTAGAAGAGCGGTTTTACGTTAGTTGTGAGAAACTAGATGATGTTTCACGGGGGCTAAGGAATCATAAATTCGTCAAAAAGATCTGAACCATGGAGTAAAATTGCCTTGAATTTAAATCCTGATTCTGCCATGTACCAAATGTCTGAGCTTAGGCAAGTCACTTAGCACTTGTATCCTATGTTTTGTCATCTGTAAAATGAGGGTAATAAAACCGCTGTCAGGCAAAACTTCCATGTGAATTATTTGAAATCACATGTGTCAAGGGTCCTAAATTCATTCCTATGGATCCCAAGATTTTATGCAAAATATTATATTTATATGCACTTGGGGGACCTAAGTATGCATAAACCTTATCAGATTTATCAGATTGCTTGAGTAGTTAATCTCAAAGTATCCAAGGCTGGAAACAAGGCCTCTGAAACGATTTTGCCTTGAAAATATTATATTTTTCAAATAGTGGATATTTATCTATATATTTATTGGAGATTTAGTCAAGATAAAATTACTAATGGATTTCCCCAATCAACACAATAAGAAGACAGTTGTCAAGTAAGATGGAATGATGCAAGCGTTCAGAGTTCTAATGAGGGGGATTTATTCATCAGTTTAGACATGGTATATAGCACAGGGGTTAATATCTTGTTCTTCAGAATCACACAATATGAGTTAAACACTCCATTATACCCCTAATGGCAGCTAGCACTTACATAAATATTATACCTGGTAACCAGTAAATCTTACTGTATTAAGCCTCTGACATGATTTCTTGCTAATGTGTAATGGGTGACTAAGTGAATTTGTAGGATGTGCTTTCTTTTGTCAGTCCAAGACCCATGCTCTTACTCTCTGTTGGGTCTACAGTTTTCAAAAGGCCTTAGTGTATTCTCCATTCAGCCACAAGGGAAGAAAGGGAAGGCCCCATATGGAAGATCACCTACTTCTCAAACATGTTGCTCAGAAGGTAATTGCACTGGCACACCAAATTTCAGGGGAAGATGGAAAACGTAGGCTAGCACTCCATAAATGAAGGAAATGGATTTTGATTAACTCACAAGGCATTCAGTCACACTGGCTTTGTTGAATTGAGCAAGACATTTCTTCTCTCAAGACCTCACTTTTCCTACCTGTATGATAAAGAGCTTAATACTTTCCTCAGGGGCTTATGAGCATTCATGGACTAATCATTGTAAAGCTTTCACATTGTTCCCTGTGTAATGTAAGCGCTCAATAAATGTCCTCTATCACTATATTATCATTTCTATAAGCGGTCAGAAGCATCTTCACTGAGCAAAGTTAATGCTGCCTGGGTGACTACAGGGTTCTCAACAGCAACGATTCAAAGGAATTCAGGGCTTCAGAAGGCTCCCAATAAAGAAACAAGCAAGAAAAAAGTCTTGACATCTAACGCTTGAAGGAAGTCTGGTGATCGCTTGCTCAAGTTCAAATATGAACTTGTCTAGAGCTCCTGGGATGAGAAAGAATGGATTCAAATTTTACTCTTTGATAAAGTAGTTGTCACCAGGCCTAATTGCTCCAGGCACCATTAAATGTGAACTGAATTACAGCCCAACTGCCTTTTCATTCAGCTCTGTGGTTTATGACTTTGCCACCAGCTTCAGGTATCTGGCTGTTGAATGAAGGAAAAATAAAATAAAAGACACAGCACCCACTAGAAACCAAAGGACTGTAACCACAGATCATCCCAAGTTTTCAAAATGTAATTGTGATGCAATTGAATGATATAAAATACAGGCACATTTCCCCTGGCAATTTCAAGTAGAAGTGAGTGTTTGCAAGATATATTTTGATCTGGCACAGCGGAGTAGTCCTTGCCTTTGGAATGTTTTTGTTTGTATAATTCAGCTTCTCTTCCTCTTCTTTTTGATATTCTTCCTTCCCACGCAATCAATTATTAGGTTTCCTCATATACTTAAACATCCTAAAATAGGCATATACACAATCGAAAGCCACTTAGCAAATGTTAGATGGAAAAAACAAGCCCCCCCCCCCAAAAAAGCTTTTAAACTGACTGTAAGATATGAACACTTAGAATCAATTATAAAGCCAGGACTCTATAAGGGAAGCTATTTGCCTGTTTATTTTCCTTCTGGGAAACTCAAGCTTGACTTGCATGGTAAGGTAGGATCCATGCAGACTGGTATATCTACTTATATAATATATAAAAATATATATTATATATAAAATACATTTTATATATAAAACAGATATCAGTAGGCATACATATCTATGTAATATATGTTTTATATATACATATATATAAAAGTACACACACACGCACCCCAATTGACAGATTTAGGTAGAAAACTGGGAGGTTATTTAATTAGCAAAATAATAAAAACAAGAAGAGTATTTGATGAGAATAGGTAAACCAGCAATGTGTATTGAGAACTCCATGTATCTTACTATAATGATAATAACTGATACTGATTTAGTCTGTACTTTGAACCAAGTGCTTGTGTATGCATTATCTGAAATAGTCACAGTGATCCTATAGAATGTCTTCTGTTACTCCATTTCACGTGTGAAGTAAGTAAAGCTTGGTGACATTGGTTTGTCCAATTCCTCCCAGGTGTCAAATGTCAGAGCCAGCAAGATCTGATTCCAGATCTTTCTAACCTCCAAGTCTTCCCTTCTACCATACAACATAAAGAAAAAAATTTGTCTAGCGCACGGGTCACTGGCTTCTGCTGTCAATTCATTTTGTATTTCTCTGCCCTTACAGACTCCAGAGAATTGTGTGTGTGTGTGGGGGGGTGCTCTCTCTAGCTCTAATATAATTTAGAAAGTGCCCTTCATTTACCTTCTGTCTCTACCAATATTGCCATTCTGTTTGCCAAGTAGTGGAGTTGCAAAGAGACCCCTCAGCTCCTTCTAGCAGGAAGAGTCACCTCTAGATTCAGAAACTGAACATTATCAATTCCCTCGATGACCTTCTATTTGCCTCGTTCCAGCATACAGGGAACCACAGTCCTGTAAGTCTGTCATCTCTTCCTCCCTCTCCCTAAAGACATTAATAATTGTTGTTTTTAAGTTTTCTTCCTTTTCTATAGCTTGTTTCCTTCAAGTTGCTTTTGCCTGTTTGTCTTCTTTCCTACTTTTATCTGCTTTACATATTTTGGTTTCCATTACTATTGCTAGAGAATTTTCCCAAGTCTGGTGATTGTTGACTTTTTTCTCATATTAGGAGTAGGCCAAGCTGATGGGAAGCTCAGGAAGGGACTTTTTTCTTTTAAGATTTTATTTATTTGAAGGAGAAAGAGAGCACGCGCATGCACGTGAGTAGGGGTGGGGGGTGGGGAGAGAGGCAGAGAGAGGGAGAAGCAGGCTCCCCACTGGGCAGGGAGCTTGACACCTGGCATGGCTTGATCGCAGAACCCCAGGATCATGACTTGAGCCGAAGTCAGGTGCTTAACTGACTGAGCCACCCAGGCGCCCCTTAGATCTGGCTGGTCCATTTCCCTGGGTAATGTTGGACACTAGTGATTTTAGCTTTAGATTTTTCACTTGAGCTGGCTAGATTTCTCAGAGAAGACATTTCTGTTTTCCAAGTTGGCACATGAAGACTTTTGCTGGTATCTGGAGAGCAATTAAGGAAAAACCTTGGGATAAGTACTTAGAATTCAACATGCAATCTTTTACTTCATTCCTCCCTCCATTAGTAGTAAATTAGTTGCTTTTTATCTCTTCCATTTTTCTTTTTGAGTATATGCCTTTTGTGGTTGTTGTCCCTTTAGTTTTATTATACAAGTCTTTGAGGAAGAAAAATTCCATGCCTGGGTTGAGTTGACCAACTCTAAATAAAAATATCTTCATTGTAATTTTATTTTGCATTTCCTTAATTACCAGTGAGGGGAGATATGCACATACATCTTTTCTGCTAAATGCCTGGCCACTTATTTTGCACATTTTAAAAATCGGTTGTCTTTTTATACAACTGTAGGAATTCTTTATATATTCTAAAACAAATCCTTTGTTACATGTGTTCCAAAACAGATAATAATAATTTTTTAACCATCACACATAATGAGAGAATATACTGAATAAATGTAAAGAGTAGAATAAATAATAGAATCTATTATTTATTATATCTAATCTTCATAATAATGGTACAAAGAAGGTGAAATTTTCTTCACCTGTAGATAAAAGCAAATGAGGGTCTAGAACATTTATGACTTTATGTAAGTCCCCCCAGTTTTTAAGATAGACCAAAGTGTAAAACCCAAATCTGACACCACTTTATTTCATGTATTATTTTGATACTGCTCTCAAGAGGGTAAAATAGTAGGTCATATGTTTTTGTAGGATGGGTCTTTGAAATAGAAAATGTAGCTGAGCAGTTCTATTCTAAGTGAAATTAAATTCTAAGATAAAAATCTAAAATATTAACCAAAGTTATTTCCTTCCTTTTTTCCTTCTCTCTCTTTTTTCAAGAAACAAGTTTAATCAACCATATTTTGCTCAACTAGGACATATCTGTTACCAAGATTCAGATCCACCAGTTGGAAATTTTGTTTAGACGGGTGAAGAAGACAGGGAGGTAGATATCAAATTCCCTTTATTATTTGATTTAATTCTGTCATAGTCTCCTAGCATTTTCTACTACTCTAATAATAATACATCAGTTATTTGAAACCAGACTTAGAAATCAAACTAGGTGATAAAATGCTTAGTTCTATGTGTGTTGTTTTATTGAGCCATAGAAGCCTACTATAAAGTATGGAAAATTGCTCAAGAAGCTAAAATGCACAGCTTTTGTAGTGAAAGAAAAAGGAAAAGTTTCTTTTATGGTGTGTTAGAGAAACTATGGATGGGAGATGATAGCAGAAAATGCTTTCAGTGTTTCCTTTAAGATCACAAAAGTGTTCTCAGGTTGTACAGAGCATGAAAGAAGTCAGACGCAAATCTATATTCACAGGGCAATGCAATGGTCTTTCAAGAATGTTTTCCATGGAGAAGAGACCAGAATCACAACGAGGATCTAAGATTGCAGGTGGAAGGGTAATTACCCACTAAAAGAATGTACCACGTGTCATTTCTGAATATGGGAAGGACTCCTAAGGACCCTGCTCTTGATCATCTCATCATGTGGGATAGTGGCATATGTTGTATTTGAAAAACATAAGATAATGAGCTGGAATTCATTCATTTCCCAACTTTACTTCTTTGGAAGTTTAATGATTTGGGGGAAGTCAATAAATTTCTTTGAGCCTTAATTTCTTCACCTGTAAAGGTAGGAGGAAAATTTCTGCCACACATCATCGTTATAAGAATCAAATTATATAATTGCCCGAAAGTGCTTTGTAAGCAGTCAAACACTGCACCAATTAGGTTATCATTAGTACTTTGATTAGCTAATCTCTGTTGTTAATTATGATGCATCAGGTGAACTTTGCCATAAAGGTTTAAATACTTAACCACCTACATGACTCAATAATTCTGTGTAATGGATCACGATCATGGCATCTCTTATGGGTAAGGGAGACAATGGTGCTAGAGTGGAAATCTGACTATGAGCTACACAGACTGGAGTTCCCCTTTCATCCCTTTGCCTACTAGCTCTGTGTCCTTGGGCGAGATTCTGAATCTTGCTGACTTCTGATCTCCTTATCTATAAAATAAGGATACTTGTTTCTACTTCTTAGTCTTGTGATGATTAAATAAGTTGATAAATAATACCAATATAATTTTTTTCTGAAATTTACTGAAATTTAAGTACAGTTTACCCTTAAAACATGGATTTGAATCTCATGGGTCCACAATATACAGATTTTTTTACTAAGTACAATATAGTACTATAAATGTATTTTTCTTCTTCATGATTTTCTTTACACTTTCTTTTCTCTAACTTACTTTATTATAAGAATATATAGGGCACCTGGGTCTGGGTGGTGGCTTAGTCAGTTAGGCATCTGTCTTCAGCTCAGGTGGTGATACCAGAGTCCTGGGATTGAGTAATGTATCAGGCTCCCTGCTCAGCAGGAAGTCTTCTTTTCCCTCTACCCTCCCACCCCTGCTTGTGATATCTCTTTCTCTCTAATAAATAAATAACAACCTTAAAAAAAAAAAAAAAGAATACAGTATATAATACATATAACATACAAAATATATGTTGATCGCTGGGGTGTGTTATCTGTATGGCTTCCAGTCAATAGTAGGCTATTAGGAGTTACATTTTGGGGGAGTCAGTAGTCTTGCCCACATTTTCTACTGTGTGGGGGTCAGTGCCCCAAACCATCCGGTTTTTCAAGGGTTGACTATAATTGTCACTGCTATGCTCCCCCTCAAACCCATTCTATTCTATACATGGTTTGAATGTCCAGGAAACATTTTGGGTGACTCTAATGTTGGATGAAGAATTAAGCTTGTCAGGCACCAGAATTTGAGGAGAAGGGTAGACTACTGACAGAATGGCCAATAATCACTCTGGATCTGGCCACATCTTATAAAAAATAATAAAGCTGAAATGCTCTTGGTATGATAGTTCTATTTGTTTTTTAAAGAATTGGTGAGAACTTCAGGTATTTCTAATTATGAGATCCTCTGTCTGGGTTCTTGTTGCCTTTCATTCATTAAGTATAACTGATTATTTACTTTGCCCCAGCCATGCTTGCCCCCACAACATTTTTCAGACTGGATGGCACTGGTGCGTAGGCCCTTAATAAATGTTGCTGATGAATACAGATATTCCTCTTTCTGTAGCTGATTAATTGGGTAAGTTCTCTCCTATACAAAGGCTCCTGCTACTGTTATGATGATGATGATAAAACATTAACAAAAACCCTTCGTTTGGTTAATATAATGTCCATGCACGGTGCTAAGTTGTTTAACATGACTTTTTTGTTAAATCTTCAGAATAGTCATATGTACAGACTAATGAATTAACTGTGGGATGTGGCATGTCAGTTCTTCAGACTTCAAACAGTTGATATTTTATAAAGGGAGGAGAAAGAGACAGAGACACATATCATGTTCAATTAACAACTTCTAATAAAATACCAGGTTTGCTTTATTCAATATTCAATGTTCATGTAGTACTAGCTCAGATGATGACTTGTTTTTGCCTGCCTTCCTACTTTTTTCCTTTAATGGTTTTATTATGGAAATGGCCATCTCTATTCTGCACTGCATTTTTACACATGTCATTCTGGTTATTCCATGATATGTAGCTTTATATTTACTTTGTAAACATCATGTCATGTCCGTACGGCTATGCTCAAATGTATTCTTTCTATTTTGGAATAAGACTTACCACATCCTTTCAGAAACATATTATTGCCAAGAATCGGAGGCTGTATCGAGAAATCTGAATCACATTGAATTTTGCATGGCTTTTCTTGTGCTTCACCAGGATTAATTTTTTTTTCTTCCAAATTCCCAACTACTTGCAGAAAGAAGTGATACTTTCCATCTCATCAGTTTCCTTCCCACAGCATAAATAATGGCATAATTTGTCTCTTACTGGTTTTATTAACCAGCACAGGAATCTGTAGATTTAAAAAATCTGGTGAAGTTTTCATATGTCCTGAGTAACTGTTTGAGAAGCCACTTCTCAAACAGTTGTTGAAGCAGCCACTTCTTCTCTGCTATATTCTTCCTTCTTTTTTCTCACCATTTGGTTTCCCTCCTGCTCCTTTTAACAAGGACACCTAATACCTAGCCCGATATCTGTTGCATAGTTGTGACTTATTATGTGTCAGAATTTTGAATAAAAATGTAGTTTAATTTTGTTTTTATTGTTTGAAGGCACTGTTGGTGCATAGCTTTGCATAATTATTTAAGTGGTTGTTTAAAATACTTACTATTTAATCACAGTCCATTCGGAGTTCATATTATATCACATGAAATGGAAAAGACACTGTAACTGTATAGTCCTATTTGTCCCTCATTCTTTGCATTGTTAGTGTCATACACAGTATGGCAGATCTGTAGTGTATAACCCCCATGATATGGCAGGGTTTATATATCTGATGGTAATCGGTAGACCTATGTCTCCTATAGCAATTAGGAGAAGAAAATATGTATTTTTTTATTTTTTTGCATTTACACACATATCCACCATTGCTAATACTCTTCATTTTTTTTTAAACTTTAGATGCATGCCTGTATCTGGTGCCATTTCCTGTTAGCCCAAAGATGGTTCTTTAGTGTTTCTTGTAGTGTAGGTCTTTTGTGATGATTCCTCTATGGTGACATGACTTTAATTGGCTTTTCTTTGGAAAGGGTGTGGTTTCAAGATCTAGAATTTTGATGTGACAGTTATTTAACCCTTTTAAACACTGTGAAGGTGTTGTACCATTGTCTTATAGATGCTATTTTATTCTGATGGGAAGTTAGTCATATTTCATATTGTTGTCTGCATGTGTATAATGTGATTTCACTATTCACTTCTGGATCTGGCCATGTTATATGAAAATAATAAAGTTGACATGATTTATGGTATGGTAGTTCTACTTATTTCTTAAATAATTGTTGAGAACGTCAGTATTTCTGATTATGAGATCCTCTGTCTGGGTTCTTGTTGCCTTTCATTAGTTAAATATAACTGATACTTTTCTTTGGTCATGTACTCTATATCTTTGGTTTTCAGTCATTGACTGTACCCAGGTACGGCTGCCTTTGTTCTTCTCTTGTTTGGTGTTTGATGAGTTTTGTGTTTTGTCTTATTTTAAGTTAGTATGTTTCACAAAATTTTGGAATTTTTAAATTATCCTTTGAAGTGGTTTTCTGTTTGTTTTTTCAGTTCCATTCTTTCTCTTCTCTCCTTTTGAGACTCAAATTACATATATTTAGACAGCTTCATATGTTTTTGTATTCATTGATGTTGTATTGCTTTTTTATTGTAAAATACATTTTTTTCTGTTTTTTAGCTTGCATAATTCATATTTGTATTGATCTATATTAAGGTTCATTGGCCCATTCTTCTACTATCTCAAAACTGATCGTAAGCCCACATGGGGGATTATTTTTTAATTCAGATATTGTATAGGCCTAAAATTTGTATTGCATAGGTCTAAAATTTTCATTTAGTGCTTTTTATTGTTTGTTTTTCTCTTATTATTCCCCATCTATTTATCCATTTTAACCAACTTATCTTTGAGTTATTTCACATATTTATAATAAGTGCTTTAAAGTCCTTATCCGCAAATACCAACATCTGGGTCTTTTAGTGATCAGTTTTTGTTCTTTGTTTTTTTCCCCTGAAACATGAGTTACATTTTTCTGTGTCTGTGCAAGTCTAGTACTTTTTATTTTTTTTAAAGATTTTATTAATTATTTGTCAGAGAAAGCCAGCACAAGCAGGGGGAGAGGCAGGCAGAGAGAGAAGCAGGCTCCCCACTGAACAAGGAGCCTGATGCGGGACTCGATCCCAGGACCCTGGGATCATGCCCTGAGCTGAAGGCAGATGCTTAACTGACTGAGCTACCCAAGCACCCCTATTTTTTAAATTGTTTATAGGCCTTTTTAGGTGATGTATTCTGGAGAGGCTCCAGATTCTGTTCTCTTTCTGAACAACATTGATTTTTTTTTTTTAAGCACTTTAGAAAAAACTTCATTGCTATACTCGGACTCCAAATTATATCTTCTCTGAAGTAGGCACCGGATGAAATATCCAAGGTTCTTTCTCTCTCTCTCTCTCTCTCTCTCTCTCACATACATTCTCTTTCTCTCTTTTTCTCTCTACTTTCCTTCCTTCCTTTCTTCCTTTCTCTGTCTCCCAGTCTCCCAAGTACTGCTTTCACTGAAAACCATGGCATCTCTAATGCATTAGTATGCCTCCTTTCAGGACTTAGCAAGGGATCTGGGTGGAGTTCTTGAGCAGATTTTAAACATTCACCTCTGTTGTTCCCACCATTCTGGGATTTCTCTCTCACTCTCCACATACTCTAACAGACTCCTACTCCATCCTTCCATTTTTCAAGACCATAAGTCTGTGGATTTCTGCTTAAAGTCCAAGCCATACAGTCCTGGGTAAACTGAAATGTGCACTCAGGTCACATAAACCTAAAATTTACTCAGTGCAGTTTCCTTCTTTTCTTTGGTTTCTGACCAGTTTTTCTCTTATTCCAGGATATAGTTGGGTTTTTTGGGGTCAAGATTTCATAATTGCTCTGTGACATGATTAGTGTAATACAAGCTACTTTGTCATTACTAAAAGAAGAACTATTTCTTCTACAGCAATTTTAATCTTCATTTTTCTAATTAAAGCAACTTCTAATGAGTTTCCTTTTTTTCCTTCCTATTTTTTTTTCTGATATCATGGCATTATGGCAACAGACTGACAGACCTGGAAACCCCCAGCTAATTTAACCAATAATATAGAAGTTACTGAATAGCAAGAGGATATGTAAAAAGATGGCAAGACAGTAGATTATATAATAGCTTTTCTAGTTCATTGGTCTCTAGTGGGGTTTTTAGTTTTGGTGACACTGGGTAGTCAAAGATTTGTACCCATACTGACAGAGATGGGTCTATCAAGAATGGGAGGTATGAATTGTACTGCTTTCCCACAAATCTGAACTTGCTTCTTTGCTGTTCTTTTATATATAACTTGTTTAATGATTGTTTATAGCTATGAACAACATTAATTTTGGTTAAAATCATTGGATTTTCATGTCTCTGGAACCAAACTAATGATTTAATCATGGTGCATCTTCACGTTTTCCAGGGTGAGTGAGTCAGCACTTGCTGATCCTGCATTGCTTTCTGCCTTCTGTGTTTCAGAAAAGGACTTTCCTACGGCTAAACATCTACTCAACAATTTTACTTATTTGACAGCTTTAGAAGGAAGGTATAGACATATTTCAAAAATTAAGTTTTAATATTTCATAGAAATATACAATGGTGTTTGCAAACAGCAAGTAATCTCCTGACCTATGAACATTAACTTTTATTTAACTAGATATTTATTTAAGTAGAACTATTTAGAGGAGAGAGTGAGTGTGCAAGAACATTATTTATTAAAGCCGTAGGACCTGTACATAATTCTACTTCAAAAAATGATGGCTAAGCACTCAGTCCTGTTTTGATACTCATTCAATGTGAATCTTTCACTGAATCCATAAAGATTCAAATTCTTTATGGATCAGAGAGGATGCAAAGATAATAAACCGATATATCTTACTAGCTAATGTCTTTACAACACACAAAACAAACCCCGTCTGTTGCTTCTCACCCATGTTTTAGTTCCATCTCCTGAGAGGTTAAACCTGTGTTTTAATCATGATCATCCTCTCATTATCACAACAAACAAATGCTTAAAGTAAATATTTTATTTCTGAGAGCCATCTGTCAACATTTTGCTGTGAACGAAGCTGAGCCCCAGAATGGCAAGGTCTGATACTGCACGTACGGTGGGCTGCTCCATCTCTACTTCATTCCTGGGGTACCACAGGCCATTTTTCAAGCAAGCAATAATCTACGTGACTAGATCATTGATCAAAAGATTCTGTCAGACAGGATGACTATTGTAGGTAGCAGGGAATAACTAAAATGAACACAAACAGCCATTCTCCTTGGCCCATTTAATCTTTTTTAAACTCAGACAAATCTTCATTGTAATCTATTTCTAAATCATGTCGACTAGCATGATACGAGGTAGTGTGAAGGTACGGAAGCATGAAACAGCAAATGCACTTGGGGAAATGCAAGGAGCCAGGGGTAGTGAGGTCAGGAAAGGACACCTAAGGTGTGGTCGAGAGACATGAGTTTGAAAAGGTCATCACAAACCGTGTCATATGGGTCTCATGTGATAAATAAGGGGAGATGGTCATTTAAGAATTTGGGTAAGGGGGGCACCTGGGTGGCTCAGTGGGTTAAGCCTCTGCCTTTGGCTCAGGTCATGATCTCAGTCTTGGGATCGAGTCCCGCATCGGGCTCTCTGCTCCACGGGGAGCCTGCCTCCTCCTCTCTCTCTCTCTGCCTGCCTCTCTGCCTACTTGTGATCTCTGTCTGTCAAATAAATAAATAAAATCTAAAAAAAAAAAAAAGAATTTGGGCAAGGAAGTGACATGACTGGATGTGCATTTTTAAAAAGGCTAGTCTAATAGTCTCTTCTCCATTCAGGGCACTATTACTCAGGGGGAGTGTGTGGAACTGTTCTGTGTGTGTCTGGAAGGGAGCATTAAAAAAATAATAATAAACCTTTTTATTTTTGAATAATTTTAGATTTGCAAAAAAAATTTTTGTAAGGTTAGCACAGAGAATTCCATGTATCTCTCACCAAATTTCCCCTGTTGTTAATATCTTATATTACCATAGTCCGTTGGCCAGACCTAATGCTGGTGCATTACTATTAACTAAATTCAGATTTTATTAGTATGTCACCAGTTTTTCCATTTATGCCCTCTTTTTGTGACAGGATCTAAATTAGTTTATTACTTGCCTTAAATGGTCATGTCAGTTTCATGTCCTCTGGTCTGTAAAATTACTCTGCTTTTCTTTGTCATTTGTGACCTAAACAGTTTTGCTAGGACTGACTGATCAGATATTATATAGAATTCCCCCCAATTTGGATTTTTCTAACGTCTTTTTTCATGAAGAGATCAGAGTACTATCTTTTTTTGAAAAAGTGTCACAGAGACTAAGTGCCCTTCTCATCAGACAATATCAGGGGTAGCTAATACCCACACGACAGTACTCATGGATAATATGCTTTATCACATGGTTAAGATGGTGTGGACCTGGTTCTTCCAACATAAAGTTACAGTTTTTTCCTTTCCTTCTCAATTCACTGGGAACCAATCCTAAATCTAGACCAACAGCCGTGGAAGAGGGATGAAGCTCCACTTCCTAGATGTGGAGTATTTCCAAATATTATCTGGAATTCTTCTGTAAGGAAACTTTGTCTCTTTTCTTAGGAAGCATTTTTTTAAATTATCATAATGACTAGAAATATTGCTGATATTTACTGAGCAGGATCCAAGGAAGCTAAGGATTCTACAATCTGTGGGTTGTTCCTATATCATGAAAAATTTTATGTCTCTAAACACTGGTAGCCTTGCTTTTGAGAAATAGTCTAGGACATGCATTCTCAATGGGAGTGATACTACCTCCAAGGGGTGTGAAAATTGGTTCTAGGGGACAGGGAAAAAAAATCTTCCTCTTGTTACATGTAAAGCACAGATACTCAAACAATCAATGAACAGATAATGGTATTCCTGTTGTATTAAAATTTCATGGAGGATGATTAGGAAAAATATGTCTAAAAAGTATTTGTAGGGGGTTTCTAATGGGGAAAAGAAAAGGTAGAGAAGCATTGGCCTAGCCCAAGAGTGGCAGATGTGTTTGAAATGTGTGCAAGAGGAGAGACAGGGGGACGCCTGGGTGGCTCAGTCGCTTGAGCGGCTACTTTCAGCTCAGGTCATGATCCCACCGTCCTGGGATGGAGTTCTGCATTAGGATCCTTGCTCAGCAGGGAGACTGCTTCTCCCTCTGTCTGCTGCTCCCTCTGCATGTGCATGCTCTCTCTCTCCAACAAATAAATAAAATCCTTAAAAGAGAGAGAGAGACAGGACAAGGAGGGTCAAGTTGAGTAAGGCATATACCTCAACTGACCTCCTGATCAGGCATATATGGACCTAAATGAAAACCCTGTTTCTTTTTGTTTAGAATTGACTTATATGTGATTTTTGTATTATTATTTTTAAAAAATTTTGGTCACTCAGAATACAACATAAATGTATTCAAAATATTACAGGGAAAAATAACAAATTATATTTCTTATGATAAAATTTTTCCAAGCCAATAGAATTTTGAAATGCATTGTTTATGTATAACAAAATTCCCCATACCTTCCCATGTTTTTGCTATAATTTCCCTGTAGCTTCCTAGATGTTCCTGAGTCACTGAGCTCTGGAAAACAGTAGAGCAACTATTGCCCTTTTTTTTTTTCGGTCACTCTTTTTCTGGATTAACTCAGAGAGAAGGCTTGAGATATGGCTTCAAGATATTGTGCTTTTTTTTTTTTTTAAGAAAAATCAGAGGGTTAAGCAAATAAAATTTAATATTTTTGATGAGTGGTAGAAAAGAATAAAAAATAAACATCTTCTTTTACTATAATCTTGCAATTTGTATTTAGAAAGTTGGCAAAGAGAGGAAAGTATTAACAATAAAATAATTATGCCATATAATTTTATTATGATTTCAGTACTTTGCACTCCAGTATTTTTCCATGAGTTAAATATATATATATATATTTTTTACAGTGCTTACTTTTTAATAGCTGTAATATACCAACATTTAAGATATATATATTTTTTCAATCAAACTTTCTCTTTCTATTCATTATTCAATGACTTCTTTACACACAAATAGCCTCAACTTAGTATTACTTGCCTTCACTTATGAGCAGCTCTGTCATTCTTCCTTTTCCAACTGCATGACCTTTAGCTGTGTGAATTATCTAAGGCTGCCCTTTAAACACCATTCTTCCATGGACAAAGCACAGAGAGAAGTTTAAAAAAAAATCACTGAGTCTTATTTAGTACAATGCAAAACCTTGAATGATCATGGAAATGAGTAGTTATATTTAATGCATCTCACAGTTAGATGTGTGTATACATCATAATGACACCAAAATAGAGGTCTTAAATGAGTTCAAGGATTCTAGTCAGGATTTGTGACTTCCCAGGGTATTGAAATAAGTATGAAATTACATTGCCAAGTCACTGATCTTTGAAGAATAATAAAGAGTGGAAGAGGAATAGGAGACTGAGGGCAGAAAAGCGATATCCTGATTTTCAGTAACATAAGGAAGTTATATATTCCTTAAACAATGAGCTGTGAGCTATGACATTAATACCCAATGAAGTTGACATTTTTGTCACATAGGAATGCTTCATCTGCATTCCTACTTCCTAAGGCTATTACATATTTTCTTTTAAATCTATCCTTTTTCTGAATCTCAGGTCATATGATATGGTGGTTTTAATTGTGGTTGTGATGGCATTTAACCCTACCTGTGCTCCTCTAGCTGGGTTCAGAATGACTTAGGACTATCAATGTATTTTACTTCCCTGTTCCAAGTGATTTGTTGATGTGTGGGCATGGGACGTACTTGGACCATTGAGAGATAGGGACAGAACTTGTTTTATTCACTGGGAGAGAGTAGCCTCTCTCTGCACTAGAGCTTATGGATGAGAGAGTATGAGATCTGTAGATGCTGGAGTCTTAATGGGGCCACAAAAGAGAACATGGCAGTCAGTGAAGTCAACAAAAATGATGGAATAAGCAATGGAGAATCCTGTCTTGATGTCATCATGAGCATCTGTTAGTCTGACCAGGATTGAGGACAGACCAGTTCTTCCAATGTTAACTTATGTAATTTTGAAATGTCTCTTTTGCCTTGCCTTGCTTGCTTTTGATTACTTCATGTTCTCTGCTCGTTTTGGAGTGTGAGTTTCCTTGAGTATCTTTTTTTTTCTTTAAAAAATTAAGAAAAATTTTACTGTACTCAAGAATATCCTTCTTAAGTAGTATTACCAGTCTCTATGGTTTCAGTGATAATCTTTGTACTGATGATGCCCAAATAATTATTGGTATTTTCCTAAATGACAAATATCTATTTCCAGCAGTCTCCTGGATTCATCTAATTGAGAATACTTCAGAATATTTTATCTTCTCCCAGTGGTGACATGATCTCTTCTAATCTCAATTTCAGTTAATAGAATCATCATCCACCTATTTTTTCTAAGTACCACTTGTAACAACCTTGATATATACCAATATTCACCCTGAATCCTGTCATCACATTAGATCAATTATTCTCAAACTTGACATATATTAGACCTACTTGAGGCACCTGTAGATATCAATTTTCTCTCCCTCTGCCAAAGTTTTTACTAATTTGGTCTGGGTTGGGGTAGAAGAATGTGTATTTTTATCAAGCTCCTCAGGTGATTCTAGGTTGTCTATAAACCAAACTGTGAGAAAAATAACATTTAGATCATAAAGTATTTGGGACCAAGTTCATGACATTAAATTTGTATCGTCAGCTTTTAGGAAAATGTTTTATACATAGTGAGTGTTTAAAATATTGGAGAAATGAATGAATGCTCAGTATAGCAAACAAAAATGTCACAAATTTTGGTCATTTCTATCATTAAATCTGCCACTTCTTTTATCTACTAAGAATTAATCTATGACATTAAAATTAATAGAATTTCTGAGTGAGGTCTGGATATCTGTGTTGTTAAATGCCCACCCAAATTATTTTTAGGAGAGAAAGAAAACAGAAAGTTTACAGAAGCAGTAGACTACTCCCACATTACATTTCACTTTAACTCTCAAAAGTATATGCTTTACCAATAGTTTCACTTTATTACAACCAATTCCCATACTTCTATGGCAGCTGCTGTTGGAAAACGCAAATCTAAATACACTGTTCTTTTTTATAAACATTTATTTAGATTCCTCATTTCCTAGTGGATAACATCTCTAGATGCAATCTCTTTTATGACTAGGTGCCTTTGTATGCGATGCTTTTTGGAATGGCTATCTCTATTAAAAAAAAAGTGTGTATGTAAGCATGTAGATGTGGGTGGGGGTGGATAATAGATGCATAGATACATAGATAGATAATAGGTTAATAGATAGCATCCTTCTGTCAAGGTCCAGCTAAATGGCCCCTTATTAGTGAGGCTATGACCTGCCCCACCCCCAGGCAAAACTATTTGCTTCATCCCATGCAATTCTGAGAAGAGCTCTGTTTATATCTCACAGTACCTCCTGTGCAGTTATATTTTGTTTTTTCCATTTGCATTCTTTTGTTTGCAAATTTGACAGTTGCACTTGCCAGAGTTACTAAACACCTTGGTAGTAGTCAAATATTCCAGCCAGGCTCACATATCAAGCTAAATATTGGAGGCTTCCATGGACAGGCACCCAATGGATCACAAAATGAATGTCTAAAATTATGGTTCATGGCTGATGGTGTTATCAGTGTTCCATGGGATAGATAATGAAGCATTTTCGAAAAGAAATCCTTCTAAGGGGGTTCCTGGAAGGCTCAGTGGGTTAAGCCTCTGGCTTCAGCTCAGGTCATGATCTCAGGGTCCTGGGATCGAGCCCCACATCAGACTCTCTGCTCAGCAGGGAGCCTGCTCCCCACCCCCGCGTGCCTCTCTGCCTACTTGTGATCTCTCTGTCAAATAAAAAAAAAAATCTTAAAAAAAAAAAGAAATCCTTCTAGGATGCCAAAAATTAAAATATCTTCTACATAGTACTTTTGAGATAAACACAAAGCCCTTTATTTTATTTTAAAAGATTTTATTTATTTTACTTATTTGACAGAGAGAGAGTATGCACAGCCAAAAGTCAGGGGAGAGGCAGGCAGAGGGAGAGGGAGAAGTAGGCTCCCAGCTGAGCAGAGAGCTGGATGTGGGGCTTGATCCCAGGACCCTGAGACCATGACCTGAGCCAAAGGCATATGCTTAACCAACTGAGCCACCCAGGTGCCCCCTAGGCCCCTTAGTGTTATAGGGGTTTTTATTATCTATCCATTGCCTCCATTTCCAGATTCATCTCTTTCTCCTTTTTATTTTTCTCCTATTCTGCATGGGATCCATAATGAACTGTTACCAGGATCTAAATCAAATGCGTATCTATTTCCTCTTCACTTTTGTATAACTTGTTTATTATACTTGGAAACCTCCACTCTCTCCTGCCTCCATCGTCCCAGGCACTTTCTGACCTCAGTTCAGGTCTCATGTCCTCAGGCACAAGCACTGTACGTGGCCTCCCTTCTTCTTGGTCTGTTGCAGGAAACCATCCTTTGTGCTTCTAAATGATCACATGCCATTTCCCTCTTCACATGAATGTTTATTTTTCTATGGTAAACCCTGAGCTTCATCACCCCCGCATACTCTGTAACAACCACCAACTGAATAAATTAATTGATGATGAATTAAATAAGTAACTGGTAATTAATAATAGCTAACATAATATATTCTTAATATGTTAATAAATGAGCAAATTATTACTGTAGGTCTTTCCAAACAAGGACAGAATGAAGCTTGATTCACTCTGCCTTCTCCTCATCCTGGTTCCTCCCCCATCCCCACTTCTGAACACCCTATTGCCACTCATTTAAACAAATTAATTTACTAATTGTTTCTAGACTTATAAAATGTGCTGATTTCCAAAACTGAAAGAGAAGATTAGAATGTCACATCCAACTTTATGCACATTAGAGTATCCCTGAGCTAACTTTTACTTACAGTTTTCCTATTCTAATTTTTTAACAATTTGTAGAAAGACTTGGTTGGTGCTTTTCACAATTGAGGCTTTTTAATTTGGACAATAAGTTATAGCTCAAACAGGAAAGAGATAGGACCATTAAAAGCCACTATTCATTTAGACAAGAGTGATTATACTCCAAAACATTTATAGGGAGACCTCCTTTCAGGATGACATTAGAACTACTCAGCAAAATCTACCTCCCAGCCCTCACGGGAGACATGCTTGAAAATCCATCATTATCAGAGTCCTGTAAACTTTGTGTCCTCTGACTTCATTTCTAAGTTAAATTTATACATATGCATTAAATAAATAGTCTGTATCACTAGGTCTCTTACCCAGAGTGGAAACAAGGTTCTGTAAAACTATCAGGAGATAATCTAAAGAATTCTGATTTTTCTTTTTCCCCTGTGTCCCCCCACTCTACTTTTGCCTCCTCCTTCTTGTTATTCTCTCCCCAAGATGCCGATTGAGACAGCTCTAGTTAAATGGTGAGATGGGAAGGCCTACATGTCCTAAATTATAATTCTTGTCTTACATCCTTTTATTCATCAATAGGTTCCTGGACTATACTTTTAACCAGAAAACTTTGTATTTGGGAAAAAGGCTATGGTATGCAGCACACCAAGGAATAGGGGAGCACCAGGTGAATGGGACCAGATGAGTATTGTAGCATTTCTAGAACTGTACTATCTTCATATGGCTGTTTAATTAGTTACATTTGGAAAAATTAAAAATGTAATTTACTCACTTCAGGCTGTATGTCAAGTGCTCAATAGCCAGGTAGCCAGTGTCTACCATGTTGTACAGAACACAAAGCCCATAACTTAATAATCTCATCTCCTGAGATATGCTAAATCAGACTTGCTCCTCCCCTTCACTTACCCTGGATCAGGTCTCCTTGCTCTCTGCTTTCACAGGACCTCTCTTCCTTTCTTTCAGATTCTTCTTTTTTTTTTTTTTAAGATTTTATTTATTTATTTGTTAGAGAGAGAAAGCACAGGCAGACAGAGGCAGAGGGAGAAGCAGGCTCCCTGCCGAGCAAGGAGCCTGATGTGGGACTCCATCCCAGGACGCTGGGATCATGACCTGAGCCGAAGGCAGCCGCTTAACCATCTGAGCTACCCAGGCGTCCCTTTCTTTCAGATTCTTACTGTACCTTGCAAATACACACAGAGTTGTGTTAGTAACCAAATCTCCACTGCTCTAAACTCTATCAGGCAAAGTACGATCGTGGCAAATGGTTGACGTAAATATTTTTGTACAGTTGAATGGAAGGAACGATAGACAACATGGCTGGGGGGAAAGTCAGCAAAATACCGGAAGGGATGTAGAGGTGATAGAAGAACTTAAACAGGGATAAGACATCATAATTTTAAGTGAAACTGTTTATACTCCTAAGGAAGTGGCTGCTGTGAGGAAGAAAATCTCCTCTTTCTCACTGCCCTTCCAGATCCTCCAGCTGAGGCTTGTAAATTGGACTGACAAGAGGCAGGTTAACAAGAGAAAAACAAATAGACGTTTATTAGCATGCGTGTGTCAACGCTTGTACATGGGAGCACTCAGGGAGGAGCGCCAGAGGACTGGTTAGAATTTGGGCTTATACAACATCTTAGCGAAGGAACAATGCACATTTAGAGAAGTGGCAAGACAAAGGAAAAGGATTTTAAGTTTCCAGAGTGGCAAATTGTGAAGGCAAATATATGGGAACTAATGGTAAAGAAATGCTCATCAGTAGAGTCTATTATGCACATTTTTCTGGTGCTGTCTCCCAGCTGATACAGGTCTAAATTTCTCTTGAATGACTAGCATTTGTCCTTCCTGGTAGGAAGGAGAGTGACATACCTTGTTAAATTTATGTTCTGCTTTTAGGCACATGGAAGAAGAGCTATTCTTTTTTTTTTTTTTTTTAAGATTTTATTTACTTATTTGACAGTGTTGGGTCTGTAATCAAAGGAGCGAGACTGATACAAAGCGAAGGTCAAGCAAAACTTTATTTCCCTCCAAGCATCGAGAATCAAACTGACTGGTCAGGGCCATCTCTTAGAAAGAGAGGCGACCCCTCTCTGCCTTACAGACTGGCTTTTAAGGGCAAAGGCCATGTGGTTGGGCCTGGCCATGCACAGGTGGCCAATGATACAGAGAAAACTTCACCGTCAGGCTAGGTCACACATAAGTGACCAATTGAGTTACAGTTTACCCTATAGTAGGCATTTGAACTACCCTATCACCTTGGTCAGAATTGGCACCCAAAGGACGGGGTCCACACACCTTGGTAGCTAGGGAGACAGTCTGCGCACCCCACTGATTGGATACCTCCACTAGGCCTGACCCACCCTTGTATTTGGGCTTTGTTACCTGGGACTGGTTTCCGGGACTTGTTTTTAAGTAAGTCCCTTGGGGGAAAGGGGGACAGGGACAGTTTAAGTTCTTACTGTATAAACAACAAAGTCACTGTTTAACCGGATGGAATTGCCCTGGCTAAATGGGTCCTTACAACAGAGATCACAAGTAGGCAGAGAGGCAGGCAGAGAGAGGGCAGGGGAGGGGAAGGAAGCAGGCTCCCTGCTGAGCAGAGAGCGATGTGGGACTCCATCCTAGGACCCTGAGATCATGACCTGAGTTGAAGGCAGAGGCTTAACCCACTGAGCCACCCAGGTGCCCCAGGAAGAGCTATTCTTATATCTTCTTCTTCTGGGTTGCCCTCAGCTCAAACTAGTGCTTATGCCAAAGGGATATATTTTGGGGTGGCATAAGTGCTTAATGTTCTTAACCCCATACCCCAGCACTGTGGCATGTCTAGAATCATGCCATTTGGGCGTCATACTTGACAATTTTCACAGGAAAGATTTGTGAATGTGTGTGCGGGGGGACTGACTACCTTCTTCTCTACATAGACACACACTTTTTTTTTTGACAGCATTAAAAAAACAATATGAAAATCTTGTTAGGAATTCATACTGAGATTACAGAAGCTACTTCAAAGGACAGACTTGAAGATGCTTATCTAATATACCCTAAAGATAATCATATAAAAATCCCACCTAGGATTCAAACTACACTTATTATATTCCTTAATAAAGCAATAATTTTCCTTTTGTCCCAACTATAGAATGATCTTTATTTTTAACTTTCAGATATGACATGATTATCTGACTTTATGAAGTTAAAAAGTTGCAACTAACTCCACAGAATGCTTTATAACCATCTTTAAAAAAGAGGAAGAAGAAAAACCCTCCCGATTGGACACACTATTTCCCAGTTGGTAAGCAGTAAAACTGCCACTTTTTTTTTTTTAATTTGATGAAATATGATGGATGGGAAAGTATTTGCCTACCAGTAGAGAAATACTAATGCTGAAAAATTTATTTGTTCAAGGCTTAAAGAACGTGTTAGTCTTTAAAAAAATAAAATACAATTATTGCTAACTGTCCTTTTCTACTTGATAGGACATGAGCATTCTTCATTTTTTTAAGAAAAGGATATTATGTAAGGAATATAAGCATTTCTTAAATTAACTTAAAGTTCACTTCTTGGATCTTCAAATCTCATGGTTTCAGAGTCATCAAAAGTACTCGATTGCTGCTTTTTCCTTGTAAACTAAGCTGTTTGTTGTCCAGCTTTGGTGTTCCTCTGTTTCCTTAATGTTCAAAACTATGACAAGTTAGAATGCATGAAATTATTCAAGGTCTGAGTGGTAAGTCACTGACTAGTTGCCAGGCAAATGACATTTTACTAAGGACATTGAATATACATTTTTCTTGGAATTCACAATGTATGATATGATTAAGATAGCTAAGAGGATAAATGCCGGGTAAAAAGTGTTGTCCTAGCAAGATATTATAGAAGAAAAGCTTAGCATTTTTCTTACTGGTAGCTATAAAACTATCACAAAGATTTCTCCTCCTTTCTTGCCACCTTTTACGGTGTTTCCTAGGATAAAACACTTGAAAACAAGTGTTTTATAAATAGACATAGTGTCTTATAAATTAGACATGTGTTGTACCCTTCTCAGTGTTAAGTGGTTATCAAGAATCTGATCCTTTAAGAAACACTCTACATAACGAGGCAGGGTTTCTTTGTTCTATAAAATAGTAGATGAATTGCAATTTTGATGACCCTGCAAAAAATGATGGTTAATTGTAACCACATTTTTATTTTCAAAGCAAAATTATGAACTTATGTCTTTGAACCTAAGTCCCTCTTCTCAATTTAAGACTTATAATAAGCTGTTGTTTTCTTTTCATTTGAGGCTAATGTAAGAAAATCACAAGAAAAAAAATTGAAGAAGTTACATTTACTTTTAAATAAATGATCATCTATGGAGATCTGTTTTCTCAGGAAAAGAGGCTATTTAAGTGGGAAAGATGAGGCAGTAAACAAACTTGAATCATGACTTCAAGATCTGGTATGAACAAGGAGTTTTAGATAGAATCATTCAGCTGCATTTTTAGCATTTTTCCTTATGGTTCAGACAAACCATCAAAATTGTACTTTGGCATTTTAGTAGCAAGGGGGCCTACCGAGAAAGGGAAATTGCTGGGCCTTCCCATATATAGCAAAAGGTGGGATGCATTTTATGATTTTATCTCTGTGATGGGCATATAAACAAAGAATTAAAAAAAAAATTCTAGGGGCACCTGGGTGGCTCAGTGGGTTAAAGCCTCTGCCTTCGGCTCGGCTCATGATCCCAGAGTCCTGGGATGGAGCCCGGCATCGGGCTCTCTGCTCAGCGGGGAGCCTGCTTCCTCTCTCTCCCTGCTTGTGATCTCTGTCTATCAAGTAAATTAAAAACAAAAAACAAAAAACAAAAAAATAGCTTGCCTGTGTCTTTTAAAAAAAAAAATTCCAGTAAGAAAGATAACAGGATGATTTGGGAGTTACAGAGTAACTCAGAAAAGAACATGATTTACTTTTTCTGGAGTGACAGTAAATGTTTCCCAAAAAAGGTAATGAGAATTATCAGTATTAAAGGGAGAACTAATAGGGCTGATTTTCTATGAAGATATATCATGACCCTGAGTGTTGTTCATTGCTTTATTTCATTAATACATACAATTAAAGTAGTTGTAAACCCACATTACCTAGAATAGTGAACATTCAAATGCTAGATATGTAATGCATTCAAGATGGCCTGCAGGCCTTTGTGCCCAATAAAAATACATGTGAAATGCACAAAGCAAAAGGGTGCTTTTTTGTTGTCATTAACAATGTGTCATTTGTGTGGAGGTGCTGAATTGTCCCTGGAAACCCTTTGGTTTCTGTAAGTGGCAAATCTGCAGGGTAATGTAACAGAGAAGTAATAACAAATCAGAATTGTTTGGCTATAATCAGGAGCTACTGCTATAATGTACCTATAAAGACTATTTAATTAATTCAACCAACAGCTGCCTTATCACCAGTGGAAACTTAGCCAAGTTTGACCAAAAACTTGAAACATAGTTCAGTTAGTAAACTATTGAAAACCAGTGGGGGGGGGGGGGGAGTACTTTTTGTGTACTTGTTTTTAAATATTCATGCTATTGAACCATTCCCACTAAATGCATAAATGACAACATAATATCCAACTGTAACAGTTGGTGGAAGCCATTTTAAGTAGCAGTTTAACAAACAGAGATGAATTTTAATTTGCAATGCCAGTTGAGCTGTAATAAAAACTAGTATTCCAGCTGTGAAAAAAAAATATCACACAGCTTGGTTAGAGTTATTTACAGTTGTTTTTTTTTTTTTTTAACTTTACAGTACAATGAAACCATCTTGTTTCTATCCACACCAGAAGTTTGTTAAATCCCAAAACATGTCTTAGGAAATGAGAAAGGCATGTCTTTAGGGAAATAAAAATATCTTTGTTGTATTAGATTACAGTGTTCAATTTAGTACAACGTCACTTAGCAGCTGAATGTGGTATAGTTTTTGCACAGTTTCAGATATTGTAAAGACTACTTTAGACCAAATGGAAAATTCAGGCTGTTACTTTCGAAGTGAATGGAAAACAGGTATGGCCAAGCACTGGAGTTTACAAAAATGAATTTTTGCAACCAGCGCTCACTTCTTGGGTTGATACTTTATTAACAAAAGTATCAACTTGTCATTTATCAGAAATCCACTTACATTTTAGACTGTAAGCACTAAATCATGTTCCCACAGTGGTTGTCTCCCTAGTGAATAATAACTCAATTTGCATAAATGGGCACCGGAGGTTTCCAACTTGCTATTTTTTACTATGATTTTTTAAAATCAGGCTGCCATCTTCAGAAAAGGTATTCTTAGGATTCTGTGGGTATACTGATAAAATTTTGTTTTTAAAAAGTGGAGGCAGGGGCGCCTGGGTGGCTCAGTGGGTTAAGCCTCTGCCTTCGGCTCAGGTCATGATCTCAGGGTCTTGGGGTGGAGCCCTTCACCAGGCTCTCTGCACAGCAGGGAGCCTGCTTCCTCTTCTCTCTCTGCCTGCCTCTCTGCCTACTTGTGATTTCTCTCTGTGTGTCAAATAAATAAATAAAATCTTAAAAAAATACATAGATAAAACTAAAAATGGAGGTGACAAAAAGATGTATGGGGGGAAAAAAGGCAACAACTAAGAATTAAAAACAATATTCACTACCAGGAGAGTCTCTCCTCTGCCTTGTGAGGACTTTGGGTACAGGAGAGATGCCTTATTGTGCTGAATGGGGAGGCTGTCTGGGCCCCCAGGGGCTAAGGAAAGGAGCAGACTGAGGAACACAGTCCTGTGTGTCAAGAGAATTTCCAGCAGCAGAGCTCTGAAAGGGACAGACGAGGCAGGAAAAGAAGGGGGAATGGAAAAGGTATGGGTAGAGAGGGTGGAGAGCAAGGGAGAGAGAGAGAGGCAGAGAGGGACAGACAGAGAAAGAGAGACAGAAACAGAGAAAGCATGAGTGAGAGTCCATTGCTGCTGAGAAGAAGAAATTAAGGGAAAGAGAAGAGACAGTGGAATACATAGGTAGTTTTGCTTGACAAATGATTTGTGGTATCACTTACGTACTAAGAAAAGAACTTTGGTCCATTTGACATTAGTCAGCACTACTTTTGGAATCGAACCCGTGGTCTTTGGCTATGAAAATATTTTGAGGCTTCTCCTAACGGGGTCACAGGGAGTAGCTGGAGTTCCCTGAGGGACCCCGTTACTAAGCTTCTGTTCAAGCTACGTATGTACCACTCTAGAGACATCAACATTTACCCTCTTATAAACTTTAGATATTCCAGTAAGCTGCATATCATGAAATATCCCTATCACCGTTGTATATCCAACGATAAAAGTACATAAACAATTTGTTTTGCCTTGATGTTAGGGCCTAGAACATAGCAGGTCCACAACAAAATATATGTTGAGGGTGGCTGAGTGGCTCAGTGAGTTAAAGCCTCTGCCTTCGGCTCAGGTCATGATCTCAGGGTCCTGGGATCAAGCCCCGCATGGGGATCTCTTCTCACCAGGGAGCCTGCTTCCCCCTCTCTCTCTGCCTGCCTCTCTGCCGACTTGTGATCTCTCTGTCAAATAAATGAGTAAAATCTTTTTAAAAAAATATGTTGAAGGAAGGAATGGCCAAATGGAACTTTTTTTGGAAACACGTAGTTTTTGCTCTCGTTTAATATCATTATCATCGTTATTATGTTAACGAAGTGTCTTTGGCTCTTACCTGGCACACTCAGCATTCCAAACATGATTTCTTCCATTTTATTTGGCTTAAAAACCTGACAGTAACAGGTGCTGCTCCTGCCGCACTTCAGATCACTTAATTTCTCGGAATAGTGTCAGTGAAAAGTCTCTGTGGAGAGCACAGCAATGCAATGAAAACTGTAACGTCCTGTAATGAAACCTAATGAAAAATCTCTGGGCCAGATTAGATGGTGATCTGATGTGAGGCCAAGCAAAAGAGAGCACTTAAGAGAAGTCTGTGGAGTTGAAATTACACTTTGTAGAAAAACAGGCAGGATGAGTGAGGGACTGAAGGCAAAATACCAAAACGCAGTGGCAGTGCTATCTGCATTTTTTTTTAAAACCTCCCTAGAGACTGGCTCTAGAGAGATGTCAGCAGGAGCTGCTAGAGATCTATTGTTTCCATCCAGCATCTGAATATGCGGTCTGACAGGTGAGAGGGTATTTGTGGGGAAGGTAGCTCTGAGTATTTGAAATAGGAACCATCATGTCATCCTGTGTTACCTTACAATTTCTGGAGATCAAAAGGTTCTCCCAGGAAGGAATGAGTAGGAAAATGTGAGTAAGTTTCAGGGAGAGAGAAATGTGAAGTATGGAGAGAAAATAAAGAGAGTTTTTGGAAAATGTCAAGAAAAAGAAATGGCAGGAGTGCAGTGACCTTCCTATCAGGTATCTGGAAATCACCCCATCCCGATTCTCAGGAGGCTGAACTGGATATGAAAGTAATTATGGACATCTACGATGCAAAGCATTTAACCAAACCAACTAGGTATTTCTTTCTTTCTTTTTTTTAAAGATTTTCTTCATTTACTTGACAGAGAGAGAGATCACAAGTAGGCAGAGAGGCAGGCAGAGAGGGGGGGGAAGCAGGCTCCCGTTGAGCAGAGAGCCCAATACCGGGCTCGATCCCAGGACCCTAAGACCATGACCTGAGCTGAAGGCAGAGGCTTTACCCACTGCGCCACCCGGGCGCCCCTAGGTATTTCTCTTTGAAGGCACTCAGGACAATATGTTTCCGATATCAAAATACCAGGGAAAGAATTAATCTTCAGAATATTGGTTGGGGAATTGATGACCGAGGCAAAGAAATGGGAGGGTTTCATGGGTCACTTCATTCATTTGATCAGCACTTGTTTATTTCACAAGCATGAGATTGCGCTGGTCATTGTTGGGGATACCCAAGAAGTAGAAATGTTTCCTAGAATCTATGCAGCCTTCTTTTGAGGCCAGTGAACCACTAATAATAAATCAGGGAGGCCGCCCAGTATTTGCAGCAGTGCAGGGGGACCTGGCTTCCACTCCTAGCCCCTCCAGGCTTTCCAAGCATGGGACGGCACACAAGCAATAAACTTCTCTTTACCTAAGTTCCTCTCCTCTGGGACGGGGTTGTTAAAGATGCCCAAAGAAGTGCTGGGAGGAAACACTTCCTACAGTACCTGGTGCATATTTATGGCTGATAAAGGAAAACAAAAGTCACTTTTGCTTATTGATAAAGTAACAAGTTGTGCCTCTCAGAACTATTTTAACATAGGCTAGAATCAAGGGGCAAAATCAGTGTTTTAATGAAATAATGGAAGATTTTTATTTATTTGACAGAGAGAGAGAGAACACAAGCAGGGGGAGTGGAAGATTAAGAAGCAGGCACCTCACTGAGTAGGCAGCCTGATGCGGGGCTCCATCCCAGGACCCTGGGATCATGACCGGAGCTGAAGGCAGACGCTTAACAACTGAGCCACCCAGGTGCCCCAGAAAAAAGTAATTTTCTTAAAAGGAAAAGGAACGGCAACCAGAGCTGTGTGGTTATTTGGTGGTTGGATGTGTACAATTCAGATGCAAGTAACCTGGGTTTGAATCCTGACTTCATATCCCCCGCCTGTGAAATGATGGAAATAACAAGACCCACCTCAGAAATCAGTGGAGATGGCCCCTGTAACATGTTCGGCGCGGTACCCAGCTCGTAGTGAACACTTGGTAACGGTTACTGTGGATGAGCGGTAGTATTCTGATGCTTTCAACAACTACCTGCCTTGCAGTTTCCGCTGGGAGATCTCCAGCCCTCCAGACCAGGTCCCATTTTCCTGGCAACTGCTCTCACAGCTCCCTGTGTCTACATTTCCCTGTACTCACCACAATTCCAGAATTCAACAAAATTATCAGTGTGCATGTGAATTCAGTAACTGATGCCCTCAGCATCCAGCGGTAAGCTCCCTGAGGGCAGGTCTCAGGCCCCCCATTCCTCCAGCTCCTAGCCCAGCCTGTGGGCACAGGGTAGGTCCTCAGATATGCACCGTATCATGGAAGAAATGGAAAGCAAATGGCAAATGGATCTCTCCAAGGGCTATTTTTTACGTATAGTTCTGCCTTAATTTTCCTTTTCATCACAAGCATTTTTTTATTCAAAGTGTATGTGTAACACAGCATGCATGCACTGCAGAATATTTCATTAGCAGGCGAAGAAGAAGGAGAAAAGGAGACCATTTACATGTAAATGTATGCTTAACTCAGCCCCTGATGGAGAATACCCAAAGGGCACTGCCAGCTTCCTTAGATAGTAATTGGAAGCCTAATTCAGATAGGTTAATTGTAGGGTAGTGGCGAGGCATGCTGGGCTGTGCAAAAAAGCAGAGGGGAGAGTGACAAACCGCCTCCACAAATCCAGAATAAAATAATGCTGCGACATCCACTTCCTTTGGCTTAGCATGTCACTGGTCAAGGGTAACTCCCAAAAAATGGAAATGTTTCTCTAGATACATAAAAGTCACCCTTTCCCAGATCCACAAAGTTATTTTACTAAGAACACCTTGGGCTGTATCACTGGTCCTCAGTGAAACTCTGGAACTTCATGAGCACATGTGGGACAAAAATTAGGTCTGGTTTGTGTTTTGTTTTGTTTCTCCCTAGTTCGTACTAATGTCTGTGCAAGATGTGTGGGCTTCAAATACCTAGAGCAACTTACTAACAGTAAGTTAGTGATGTGGGTCCCATTTCTTGACCTCTCTGCACTTCAATTTAGAGCGGTGTAAACCAGGGAGAAAAACAGAACCTGGCTCACAGTGTTCAAAGAGGATCCAATGAGATAATCAGTGTAAAGTGCACAGCCTAGTGTCCCACCCATAGTAAGCGCTCGGAAAACCGTGGCTCTCTTTCCTTCAAACCAGTAGGAAGTATCTCATAAAGTTAAACAGGTATGTACCCTGGGACCCAGCCCTTTCAGTCTAAGGTTTTTACCCCAAAGCAATGAAAATACGTGTTCACAAAAATACATATGTAGGAAGACCCCTAAGAACCAACGATTGAAGAGGAGACGGCCGATATAACTACCCAGAGAGTAAAAGGAAAACACTAGTTTTCAATTAAAAAGGGGGAGGGTTTGTCTTTGTGAATACTTTTCCAAAGGGCTATATTCAAGTCAAAATTTTTATACTGTAGCTCAATGGCAACATTGAAACATAAGATATTTAGTAACCTCACCTTCTTCATCCCGTCCTGGCCTCATTAAGCCTATCAGCTACAAGTGTCCTGTACCTCCAAAAGACAAGAAGGTAGAATTGCAAGACTGTTTTGTTTGTTTGTTTTCTTTTTGGCCACTTTGGAAAATGCCATTATGCATCGTTATACATTTTAATTTCAAGGAGTGTTACATAATGAAAGAGTCTTGGCCTTTGGAGTTGAAAAGATTTTAACAGATGCCCAACCACACAGTAAGAGAGAGACCTCGTTATCCCTATTTTCCAGAAGAATAAGAGAAGCATCTCAGGTCCCACAGTACAAGGATGGAACAAGGATCCAAACCTGGATGTTTCTGATTTCATAGGCCACGAATAACTTAAAATCAAGCAGGGTTTTTTTTTACTCTTTATCAAAGAATAAATAAGAATTATTTTTTAACGTGTGTTAGCCTATGCCAAGTTTCTTCTTATCTGTATATCTGAGTGGCTCTCTAAGTTGACATGTGCAGTCAAATTACACATAATATGCTTTAAGGTTCTCCAGTGAAAAGGCTAAACAAGTTTAATTACAGAAAGACTGTATGAGATTCCAGAAGGCACAGTCAGAGACTGTGAATGTTACAAACTTGAGTGGGGTCTGGAGAGGATGATGACAGAATGTAGCATTCTATCAATTAATTACTGCAGACGACTAGATCAGACCAGCTGCTCCAACCTTATTAATGAAGTCCACATATTTCCACTGAATAAAAATCTAGCAATTTCTTTCTATTAAGATTTCTTCTTTTCAACATTGCCTAATCCTAACAGTTATATGAAACCATCATTCCATATTAAGTAAACTCATTTCCATTCTTTCTGGGAAGAAAAATAATAAAATCTCAGCTCCATTAATGCTAACGGCTTATCTAGTGTATTTAGAGTAAACACAAAATTGTTATGATATTCTTTTTGTAATTTCATGGCAATATAATAAGGATTAGTATGTGAACACTAGACTATAATAAGAGGGGAATTAAAATCTCTCTCATATTTGCAGCAGGTAAACCTTTGAAAATAGGTTAAAATCCTTCCTTAGATATCATAATTGGAAAGCGTGGATTTTTCTCCCCCTTGAAATCCCACTTATCAGCATGTTACAGCAGGTAAAAAGTATGTTTTGGGGGATAGGGAGATTTAAGTCATCAAAGTTAAGGAATGGAAAAAAGACTAATATCCTTTATATTATAATTTTTTTATAGATTTTATTTATTTATTTGACAGACAGAGATCACAAGTAGGCAGAGAGAGAGAGGAGGAAGTAGGCTCTCCGTGGAGCAGAGAGCCCGACTTGGGGCTCGATCCCAGGACTCTGGGATCATGACCCGAGCCGAAGGCAGAGGCTTTAAGCCACTGAGCCACCCAGGTGCCCCTATATTATAAAATTGTTTAAAAGAGAAAGAAAGAAAGACTTCATTACCGGCAGTTTCTTGAGAAGACCTATCACCCACCAGTGAGAACATAAAGCGAAGATACCTGGGACTACAGTGGTTCAGGATCCCCCAATGTTTGCCGTGTTTTGCTTGAACTCTTACCTCTATTTGGTGAAAAACGTCAGATCCTGCCCTGCTGTTCATCATCCTTGCTAATTCTACGTACTTTTCTTGGTATTTCTGGCAAGTACCTCTAAAATGTTGTTTTTTGTTCTCCTTTACTTCTATGGTGGCCATATCCCTAGGTATAGAAACTCATGAACTATCCCAACTTCAATTCTCATTCTTCATCTGACTCTCCATCTCAGGTTTTTCTGAGATTGTACAGATTTCAG
Source organism: Taxidea taxus jeffersonii (assembly GCA_003697995.1). Taxonomy (NCBI): domain Eukaryota; kingdom Metazoa; phylum Chordata; class Mammalia; order Carnivora; family Mustelidae; genus Taxidea; species Taxidea taxus. The sequence continues at coordinate 83,974 of ML107506.1, read as the reverse complement.
CACTGAAAGTCTCACTTCCAAGGAAATCCCTTAGACCTGGGCAAACCATAGTAGTTGGTAACCCTGAGCGTTTTCTGGTTACCTGTGTATCCTGTACCCATTGGGTAAAGGGGAGAAAGGTTATCTCTTAAATCAAAATTTGTGTAAAAAGAAATGATTGGTTTCCTTGCTATATATTATACCACGTTGATAGTTTTAGCCTTCTCAAGTGTTAGTGACCAAAACAATGATTACAATATACTGTATTATTCTTCTGTTTTTATATTGTTTATTTTTAACAGTCTCCTCTGTTTGAAAAACAGGAAAAAAAATGGTCTCATTTTCAAATTAAACCAAAATGTCAAAAACAAAGGACTGGTTTTTTCAACCATCATGTATGAGATTTTCAAGAAATTTGGATATATGAGGAACATTTGGACTCTATCCTTATAATAAGAACCAGTAAAGAAAAATGTCTTGGAGAACTTGAGTGTCTGACAGGGATAGAGATGAGAAACTCCAAATAATTCCTCTGAATCTTAGCTATTTTCTTTACTTTGAGAGCCATTCATTATTTATTTTCATTTTTATTTAATGTTTTGGAAAGAGTGGCTAGCTTTTATTTGCTGCAGAAGAAACACGTAGCTATATATCTGGCACCTAGGGACAAAATTTGTTACTTGTGAAGAACCTTGAGGACATCCATTCATTTGAAGTTACATCCTGGGATCACTCTGCCTGGTCCTAAGATGCAGTCAAGGATAGAACAAAAAATGTTGAACTGTAATTTTTCATTAAACAGAGCTGGCATTCAAACAAGCATTTCACATTCCAAAGAATGCTTTCATGAAAGAAAAAGCAGTTGGTAATTAGAAGTATCTGGAGATATGATAATGACTACTTACTGTAAACAGAAAACCTCAAAACCCTATTACCATATATTGGATTCTGCCAAGTCTATTTTTCTTCCATAGAGTATATATACAAAGGGAAAACCAAGGAAACTTAGTTGAGGAATTGTAGTTGTCAAATTAGTGTTATTTTAATGAAAACATAGACTTACCAGACAAAATAAATCATCAACCTTAGGAACATTTTCTGAGCGGTGTCCTCTTTGTGAGACACAGACCTGATTTATAAGGCAAAATTTTAGGTTCCATGAAGGGTAATGCCAACAGAATTCTCATGTTCTGTGTGTACTCGATCATAACTATGTTATCAGAGTTATTCTCTAGTAAGTAAGGTGTCAAATATAAAACAGTGGCGTGTTGCCACTGTTTTATATTCTATATTACACAGTAATACACGAATCTGAGTTGTGAACTTTAATTTTACATTCATATTAAGTGAAAATATTTTTTACGCTTTTAGAACCAGAAAAAAGGCAATTGGCAAAGCTAGGGAGAATGTTTCCCAAACCTTTGAAATTGAAAACATATATAAAAAATAATGCATGCATATACCCACATACATATATCAGTAACAGAAAGTTTGTCAAAACCCTTATAAAGATGAAACTTATGAACATTCATGATCCTACAAATAGATCAGCTTTTTAGATATTGTGCTTGTTTTGATGAGCAGTCTTGATATCTGAATGTAGTCATTTGAATGATTTTGAGAAAATTGGAACAATCTTAGGCACACATCATTAATATTCTTCAGGTAATTATTCTTTTTTTTTTTTTTAAAGATTTTATTTATTTATTTGTCAGAGAGAGAGAGCTGGAGCGAGCACAGGCAGAGTGGCAGGCAGAAGCAGAGGGAGAAGCAGGCTCCCTGCCGAGCAAGGAGCCCGATGTGGGACTCGATCCTAGGACGCTGGGATCATGACCTGAGCCGAAGGCAGCTGCCTAACCAACTGGGCCACCCAGGCGTCCCGAGGTAATTATTCTTTATATAGAAACTTCATTGTTTTATGACTTATCACAATCATGAACAGTTCTATGGTGGATATCCTATTGGATAAATCTTTAGATGCTCCCATGTTCCATGATTATGTCATTAGAATAGATTTCTGTAATTAACATTGATGCAAAAGGAATGCCTTTTTTATACCTCTTATAAATGATGCTTCTTAAACTTTCGTGACCATCAGAATCCACTGGCAGCCCTTATAAAAACACAGGTGTTGACCCCATCCAGAGTTCCTGAGTTTCTAGTATGTCAACTCCAAGTTCCCAGGGGATATTGATGCTGCTGATCCAGGGTCCACACTTTAAGAACCACTTTGACATATGTAGTCAAATGCTGAAAACTTTGAGCCATTTGAATGACTCGTCATTATAATGTTAACATTTATCATTTGAGAAAATTGTAAATCCACTGCAATAATACTGAGGTCTCTAGGGTTCAGGATCAGGTTCTTAAATCATGGGTCATTGATTTTCTGCCAATTGATTTCAAAACAAAGCAAGCATTCATCCTTTATACTTTGATATTTTTCTGTTGCCTTTTGCACACCAAATTTGTTTGCTGCTGAATAAACATTCTGAGTTAGCTTATGATGGTGATGACTGAGAAGCACAGCTAATTTTCAGCTTTGTTACCAATTGTGATTGCAAGTATATTTTTTTATATAAAACAAAATGTGTCCAAGCATGCATATACATCATGGCATGAGGCTTTGGATAGGGAATGACAAAAATTGCGCAGATCCTAGCAGTAAGAGGTACAGGTCTATGAAGAAAGAAAGATACTCGAGACAAATGTGGAAATAATTAGGAGTGTCAAAAAAGACAATTTAGCCTGTATTGTATGCAAAATGGGCTTAAAGTGATTGACTCTGTGTGCAATTGCAAAAAGAAAAAATAAAGCTCATGCGTATGTTGCAAATACTACATCTGATAATGTTAAGGATTTGGCTTTTGTCTTCATGTACAGAGCTCTACAAGCAGAGAATCCTAGAAGGCATGGAATGGTGAGTTTCAGAGCCAGATACCCAATTCATGCAGTATATATGTCATTCTTTACTCATGGTTGGGTCCCCACATTTCACATACTCCACCACCGCTCTCCCCCGCCCTCTTCTACAGGTAGAGGGCTTCTCTGATAAAACCAAATTAGAGATCAGCCTCTGTTCTCCAAAGGAATGGGATTTCCACCTCTCCTTCAATTTTCAGACGCCTGCACAGCCTCTGTCTGATTTATTCATCTAATCATGGCGAAGGGCTTGGAACCTAGAGAATGATGGCTGGACTTGTTAAAGACAGGATCAGCAGGCTAGTTTCCCAGATCATTGTCAGAAGCTTCCAGAAGCATTTTGTGCAAATAAGTGTTCAAGAAAGGGAAGAAGGAGCAAGGCTTTGTCACCTCCCTTTCTCCACTCTATTAATCCCTCCCGTTAGATGTTCCAGTCAGTTCCATTTAGCCAGTTTATCAGCATTCTCATACCTGGACAAATGGGCAGATGTCAAAGCATGCAGAACATCCAAATACTGGAAGAAATTATTCTCTTCTTCATTGGTCTTGGAAGAGATATTCAAAGAGCAGAAATTACAGCACCCTGCCGCCCCACTCCAACCCCACATTTACACAAGTGCACAATTATGTCTAGAAAGCAGATGCAAATTTTAACTCTTCTAACAAAGTTTATTCAGCATCTTTATATTAAACAAAATCAAGATTGCCTGGTATTATACATTTGTACAAAGTGCCCTTGGAAAAGAAACCATGTGAAGAGCTTTTTGAATAGCAGCGGGGGTGGTATGGGTCCAGCTGGTGGAGGGAGCAGTTTTCGGTACATCCCACAAACAAATTTTCCCCCAAGCCTGTCTAGAGATGAAGAACCAAATCGTGGACAAAGCATGTCTGTGATTTAAGCACTGATGTGCTAGGAAAGTGCTTTGTGCATGGAAAATATTTTTAGCTTGGCCTAAACCCAATCCGATTTACAAACTTGGCGGGGGGCGGGGGGAGGAGCATGGCAACATAGTAAGGGAAAAGTGTGGTTGGATAGCATAATAAACAATTGTTCTTGGCATAAATGATAACATGCAAGTATCATTTCAGTGCCTGGCACATAATAAATTTTTTGATCCCTTTTTAAAACAACATTTATTGAGACAATATGTGCAGTGGCCGTCAAATGCTTGAGGACCAGGATAATAGAGTATACTGTGAGTTATCATCATTCCTCCCCCTCTCATCATGTATTGATTTATGTCTATTGGTCTGTACACAATATTCCCAAAGTGGGGGTCAGGTGCCACCCAGTGATTTTAGGCCATAAGTGAGAGGAATTTAGGGGGCACATAGATATGGCATGATATACTTTAAATCTTTTACAAGGGAAAAATAAATGTTTTTGAGATAATCAATAAGAATTAAACTGAAAGGACATGTCATTTTTTTAGCTGCCATGACTGTCACACCTAATTAATACTTGTTTGTATGTCTCTTTCTCACATACATATGACATATATGTATTCTCAACCCAGCAATGTATGTGCACACACCTACACTCTCTCTCTCTCTCTCTCTCTCTCACACACACACACACACACACACGCACACACACCCCTCAATCAAACAATCTGGCTACATGTTCAGATCCTTAGGCAGGCAACAGAAACTGAAAGTCAAAACATCTTTTTAAACAGTGCATTTGTTTTTATGATTATCTTCCTTTTCCATGACTACTGCAAAAATACAGCAAATGGAATGTGTATTTGCCTTAACATTCTCTTTTAAAATCGTTTCGTAAGTGAAAATTGATTTTTGTTTAGAGAAAAAAAAAATTAAGTAAGAGACTAAGCAGGTCACGATGTGTTGTTTTTGGAGTAGTGTTGTTGGTGTTTGGTGCGCAGAGCCAACGGCGAAGAAGGAATTCTTGAGATATCTTTGGTGCAAAATCGTGGTTTTATTAAAGCAGGGAGACAGGACCCGTGGGCAGAAAGAGCTGCTGCCCTGGGATTGTGAAGGGCAACTGATTTTATACTTTGGGGTTGGGGGAAGTAAAGCTGAGGGAAGTTCCAAAAAGATTTTCACATGCTAAAGAAGATTCACAGGATTCTGGAGGCCTTGCTATTGTCAATCTAAGGTTGTTTTTCCCCCTAGTTGGCATTAACATTAAGGCATCTGGGAGTTACCTGGAGGAACGTTATATTCTGCCTGCCTCTAGTGTTTGTCAATAGGCTACAGGTTATGAGGACACTGAATTTCTTTTTAAAAGATTTTTATTTATTTATTTGACAGAGATCACAAGTAGGCAGAGAGGCAGGCAGAGAGAGAGGGGGAAGCAGGCTCCCTGCTAAGCAGAGAGCCAGATGCGGGGCTCCATCCCAGGACCCTGAGATCATGACCTGAGCCGAAGGCAGAGGCTTAACCCACTGAGCCACCCAGGTGCCCCAGGACACTGAATTTTATCTACCTTTCCTTCTGCCTTTGTTCTCCACATCAGGTAGTTTAAAGGAATTATTTAAAAAAAAAAAAATGAGGGCGCCTGGGTGGCTCAGTGGGTTAAGGCCTCTGCCTTCAGCTCAGGTCATGATCTCAGGGTCCTGGGATGGAGCCCCGCATTGGGCTCTCTGCTCAGTGGGGAGCCTGCTTCCACCTCTCTCTGCCTGCCTCTCTGACTACTTGTGATCTCCGTCTGTCAAATAAATAAATAAATAAATAAATAAATAAATAAACCTTAAAAAAATGAGTAATGTAGAAAAATGAAGTTTGGGGACTATTAGCCAACAGATATTAAAATTATTCATTAGAATAGTTTATAGTCAACTCAAAATGAAAATAGCCAAAGCAGTACTCATCTCTCAATCTATCCACTCTGCCTGCTAAGCTTTCTCCATTCTTTCCTTCCTTAATCTGAATTATCCATGCATCTGCTCAAACGGAAGACTTTGAGTTATTCTTGAGTCTGCTTCTAACTTCATCTTTGAAACACGTGCTTCAGAAGGTCCTGTTTAATCGGCCTCCAAAACCACCTGGAGCAATCCAGTCTCTGGAAAGCATCCAGCTCCTCTCTCTTGCCACCTTAGCCTAAACCCTGCTGATCTCATGCTCCCTGTTCCCCTGTTTCTGTTGTCACCTGCTGGCCTCCATAACAGGCGCCTAAAACATCAGTGATCATTTCACTCCACTGACTTCCCGTTACCCTAAGAATAAAATATAAACTGCTCAGGCCCTATAAGGTGCTCTCAAGTCTTTGCCCTGCCTCCCTCTCAAACCTCATGCCTTTCCTCTCCACCATCTTTTCCCCCTCCACCATGATTCTGCCCTTTATATCAAACACTCCAAGCTTATTTTTATCACTGAGACTTTGTAACTATTCCTATGACCCACCGCAGCACAAAGTTTTGTTAGCTTGTTGCTTCTTATCCAGATTTCACATAGATACTCATTACCTTCAGCCAGGGGATTTTTCTGTCCATGCAATCTAAATTATCTAATGAGTAATTTGCCTTAAAATGCCCAGCTGTAATTACCTATACAACACTTACTAGTAGTTTTTTCCCTGTGTTTTTGTGGGTTGACTGTCTGTCTCTTCTTTCTAAGACATACTCTGAGGGATAGTCCCTCGTCTGTTTTGTTTGTCCTGGGACAGAGCCTGGCACATAACACGAAACATCTAGTCATTATTAGTTGTTGTCATTGCCACTGTTGTCATTGTTTTTATTATCTGACTTCCTAGATTGGCCTGTGTTCTATAACATATTCATGGATCAGTTGGTTTAAGGGGAGTATGTTAGTTTTCTATTGCTCCTCTAACAATTATTACAAACCTAGTTGCTTAAAAACACACACCCATAGTATCTCACAGTTCTATAGCGTATTGTGTAAGCCCAGACCTTTGTCATTGTTCGTATTCTTTTGTGGTAACACAAGGATCTGATTTAAGCTTTGATTAACAAGGCATCCATTTCAAAGACACTATCTGGAAACACAGACTGTCAGCCTTAGGACCTCCTAAGGACCTCCTAGGACCTCCTTAGGACCTCTCCACCTCTCCTTGCAGAGCCCACCCCTCACAAAGAAGCTTGTGTTCAGAGACCTTGGTTAATTTCAGTAATTTGGGCCACTTGACTTTTCTCATCCCATGCTACATTCCCACTCTAATGTTTTAAATTCACCAATAAAGAATAAGCCAAGGAAATCCTAGTCCTCTGCCCTAAAGTAGAACCTCAGAATCATTCTCTTTATCTCTCTCCCTCCCATCTGTGAACTCACTGTATGGCCCCAGGTATGTTACTAATTTTAGGACTGATAAGTAATAAACCTTTGTTTTTTCCTAAGTTTCCTGATGGTTGTTGCTGAAGGGAGGGAGTCTTACAATTTTAAGAAGCACAGGGGTTTGTCCAGTTGTAATACTGGTTCAGGAAGCGGGCATGTCAATGAGAAGCTTACCAGGGGCCAGGTGAGTGCCTGCAGACATTTTTAGCCAATAACATTACTACAGATAGGCTGAGACAGGCATGAAATGATAGGTCAGACATCTAGTTGGCTTAGCTAATTTCTCAGTGCTGAGTCTCGCAAGTCTGAAATCAAGGTATGGGCCAGTCTACTTTCTGGTCTGGAGCCTCTCAGGAAGAATCGGATTCTGTAATGATTCAGGATGCTGGCAGAATTCAGCTCCATGGGACTTACAGGACTGTCCTTGCTAATTGTCAGCTGGAGATTATGCTTCACTTTTTTTTTTTTTTTAAGATTTTATTTATTTATTTGACAGAGAGAGAGATCACAAGTAGGCAGAGAGGCAGGCAGAGAGAGAGGGGGAAGCAGGCTCCCTGCTGAGCAGAGAGCCCTATGCAGGGCTCCATCCCAGGACCCTGGGATCATGACCTGAGCCGAAGGCAGAGGCTTTAACCCACGGAGCCACCCAGGCGCCCCGATTATGCTTCACTTTTAGGGGTCACTTGCATTCCTTAACAAAGGCAGCACGACAGACCAAATCCTTACCTTCAAATCTCTCTGCTTTATTTCTCCATTCTCTTCCTCTTCCACTGCATCCTCTGACCACCACCACCACCCCCCACCTGAGAAACTTGCTGCTTTGGAAGGCTCAAGTGATTAGAGGAGAATCTCCTTATTTTAAAGTCCATAGCTAATTTTATCATTGAAGTGTCTTTTGGCATGGTAAGTAACATATTCCTAGGTACGACAGGGGCAGTTAAAATTCATGGATGCAAAATTTCTGCCAATCACAGGGAGTCTCTATCTGAGAGGTGGACTGTTCCTAGCTTTACTGGTAAAGTCCAGTTTCTAGCACTGTCAGGCATGTTGTCTCATGGTCACAAGATGGCTGCTGTGGCTTTAAACGTCCAGTGTCTATGTTTGAGAAGCTGAAGAGAAAAGGCCCCTTTCCTGGAGTGAGTCTCTCCTTAATTCCCTACCTCAGCAGACTTCCTATTGTGTTTTACTAAACCAAACTGAGTATACATGGCTTCAGTTTTTAGAGAGGCCAGAGAAAGGAGTAAACGGCACATCCCAGCTTCCACAGTAAAAGGCTACCAAAGGAGAAAGGAGTGGGTGATAGGTACTGGACTATCTTTCTCTGTCCCACATATACTACAGAGGATTAAATATAAAAAGAAGACTATGATTATATTAATTTATATTTAATTCATATTAATCAAGAAAATGGATTGATTGGTATTAATTAATCAAGAAAAAAGTCAGCCATTATTTCCCAAGTTCCACCTTCTTTGCAGAATTCATTGATGGTGCTCTGGGATGTGCTTCTGGCTGCTCTAATATTTTCATCTCTTAAGGAGAAAGAACAATTTTTCTATGCTGTTACAGATGAGACATTTCTCTTGGAAACTGAGAAGGCATGGGATGATTGACACTCAGCCTGCATTCTTATTTTATTGAGATGTTAGCATGCCACTCATTGGGAAGTAGACCGCTAAATGGCATTCACTTTTACCAGATGGACTGTCAAGGTGGCTGCGGTGTCGTCCCCTCTCCAGAATATAACTTAACGCCTGATGCCATTTTGTCAGGAGTTTCAGATTTGATGTTCCAGAACAAGTTGGCTCACACCATATAACTTCCTGAGTGTTTTCCCGCTTGGGTTAAGCATGGTGCATCTCTAATTTCTCATCTGAAAATGTACACAGTGCCAAGAAAAAAATCATCTTCAGTTTGCTCCATTTAACTGCATCTCAACATTATTGGAATTTTTTTTTTTTTCTGATATTATATGTGTGATCTGCTGGAATGCTGTGAATAGGGAAATCCAGTTAAGTCATATAGGAGGACTTAACTCAAAGGATTTTATTTATAGACCTCAGTATTCTCAAATCTTTTAGAATTTGGAAAACAAGAAGGCAGTGATCCTGTCTCCTCCTCTGTAAGAGATAGATAAGAGCCTTTGAAAGACCCCAATTCTGAGACTATCTTCCTTTTTGAACTGATTTAAATTTCAAAGACAGAAATTAACTTCACATCTATTACTAAGTAAAGGAACAATAACCATGGAAACTTATATCCTATCTCTTACTTCATATGAAGTAGTGTTTTTGCTTGCCCAATTCTTATAATAATGCCATAGGCTAAAAACATCCTATTGCTATCCTCATTTTACAGATGAGTGATCTGAAGTCTGGTCTGCTTAGGCTGCCATCACAAACTACTACAGACTTGGTACCTTAAACCACACAGAAATGTGTTTTTTCACACTCTGGAGGTTAAAAGCTTAAGGTCAGAATACCAGCATGGTGGGTTCTAGTGAGAGCCCTCTCCTTTGGTTCTCGTGAGAGTCTTCTCCCTGTGTGCTCACATCACCTTTTTGAGCAAGCACTCAGGGAGAAAGAGAGCAAGCTCTCTGGTGTCTCTTCTTATAAGGGCACTGATCCCATTATAGGGTCCCACACTTGTCTAATCCTAATGACCTCCCAAAGACCCCATCTCCAAATACTGTCAAATTGGGAGTTGGAGTTAAGGTTTTTGTATATGAATGCTGGGGACACAAACATTCAGGCCATAACAGGCACAGAGAGGCCAAGTATCTCAGTCATGACCAAATAACTAATAAGTGAGGAAACCAAAATGGAGACCCACAGAGTCAGACTACAAAATCCTTATTCTTAATAAATATACAGTGTAGCCTCTTTGATGTCCCATACCATGGGCCTAAGTGGGATAGGAGGAAATAGACACAATAGATCAAAGTTTGTATGGAATTATAATCTCCAAGTTATCTTCCTTCAACATGTTCTATATGTCAGAGGAATATATTTACTCTTTCAGCATATTGACTGCAGACTTTGTAGTCAGCTTTTCCAAACATAAAGCCCCCAGACTTTGAACATTCATAAAATTATAATTAAAATTCATTATTAAAAAAAAAAGAGTTCGGAAAGCCTATCCAAATTTGTTAACAATTCTCTGAAGCCTTTTGTCTTTCATTTGAGTTAAAGTCACATTAATTTGGTGCAGAGACACTAATTATTGAATCCTGCTAATAGGCTCTGATTGGATTTTCTCAAAATCAAAGAAATTTCTTGGAAGTAATTGAACCTGGTCAATCTGTGTACTAATAAGCAATAAACGCCCACTAGAGGTACAACCAACATGATACAACTAAAAATAGAGGATAACACTGAGGGTTATGTGCTAACTTAGTGTTATTATTTAATATTATTATAATTATATTATATATTATATATTTATAATATTATTACTTATTTATTATTTATTAGACCATGGGTCTGAGACTTAATATAACATGCCATTATGATTTCTTAACTCTTTTAGAGCATGGGATATTATTTTTGCTTTCCATTTTCTAGTTGGGGGTCAGTTTTATATGTCTGATTAATTTTAACAGGATGGATGAATGTATATATTTATCAGTGCAATGATTCTGCTTTTGTGATCAAATCTAAATCTTAAGTTTATGGGCTAAACCCGTAAAGAAACCAAAGAATAGTTTCCCACAGGACACGTCTAACACAGCACAGGCAGTGAGAGGTAAACTTGGGCTTTAAGGTCAGAACATTCTGATTTCTAGTAGAACAGCTCCCTTTACTTGCTTTGTGGTCTTGCATTCAACATGTCTGACATTTAGAGATGATCCATGAACAAAATGGATTCATTCTCCACCTTGAGTAAGCTTATAGTCTAGTGAAGAATTATACAATTTCTTAAGGTTATCACTTAAGGTTAACTTAAGGTTATAACTTAAGGTTATTTCTTAAGGTTATCACTTCTCTATGTAAATCTTCCTTTGCAGATATTTGAAAATGAGTTCCAAAGACACTGCTTGGGTAGTGAGCATTTGGGAGACCAAAATGTATTGTAAATCAAAGATAATTTTGCATTGTTAACAGGACATCTATGAAAGAATATATTTTTATAGTACACAATGCAATGATTTAATGTCCATATACATTGTGGAATTATCACCACAATCAAGTTAATTAACACATCCGTCACCTCACATAATTACCTTTTTTTAACAATCTAAATATGCAATTTTTATTGTCAGTCATACCTCAATAAGGCTGGGGAAGAAAATGTTCTAATGATCATATTGTATTAGTCTGTTCCCATCTCCCAGGAGAGGAGAGCCTAAGATATTAAGAGTAAATCATTTATTTTAGAAAGGAAGGTGGGGGTATGTAGAAAATGAACAGAATCATGCAGAGAGTGAAATGGACAATGAGGGAAAGCCAACATGAAGGCCTTAGGGACATTGGTCTTCCTGGTTCTACAGCATCTACTGGCCTTCAGACACCAACTGAAACATTAGTGCTACAGATTTTGGACTTGTCAGCCTCCACAATCATGTCCATCAATTCCTTACAGTAAACCTTTCTATATATATAAAGAGGATATTTATATGTCATATACATAGATCTGTGCATATCCTATTTCTATGATATATACACACATGTCTATGTATATATATGTTTGTATATGTATACATACACACACTATTGAATATATACTATATGTATAAGTATATATATATATACACACACATCTGCATATATTCTCTCTCTGTATATGTGTATACACACACATGCAAACACACAATTTGGTTCTCTTTCTCTGTAGAACTATGACTAAACAGAGTGTCAGCTTTTCTCTAGACTAGACGTTATCTGAGTCCTTGGCAGACATATGCAGATATCTTTCTAGAAAAGATCTTGGGCAGACATGGAGAATTAAGTGGTGCATCTCAGGTAAAGTTGCCATTAGGTTATATCTGTGGGAAGCTGGTTTGCTGCAAAAATAGCCAGATTAGGAATTAGGTGGAAAGCGTATGAAATGGGGTGCTAGAGGCATATGGCACATTTACTTATAAAGAAAAGTTATGTAGCTTCTAAGGTTAAAGGTAAGCAAGTCACATAAATGCTTTTATCCTCCAGTACAAAATTGAAAAACTCATAATTACTTTGTTTGTTTCAGTTTTTTTTCCTTCTCTAAAAACCTGATTCTCAATTCCATTGAAATTGTAAGTGAAATTAGACATCATAATTGTTTACGCAGAAAAGCATCAATGGCTCAAAATAAAGAAAAAAACCAGGAAAGTAAACAGAATACGATGTGTCTTTGTCTTGGTGACAGTATTTTTATGCAATGCGTGATTTATTAAAAGAATTTGAGCTATTAAATCAGGGCAAGAGAGAATGAAAATTCATATCCTGTTTATAATGAGACTTTGAAAATGATGCCAATTCATTAAACAGTCACTTGATGAATATTTATTAAGAACCTACTACATTCCAGGAATTTTGCTATGTAGGAAACATTAGTGAATTACACAAATATACTTCCTTCCCTTGTGGAGTTTACTATCTAGTGTGGGGTACAAAGAAACTACCATGTGAACATCTTGCAGGGAACAAGAAGGTTAAAGAAAGTCCTCCCAAAAGAATATAATATGATCTTTGCTCTTCAGAAATACAGGACTTCAATAATAATACAACTCACTTACATACAAATGCCAAGAGCCACAGACACATTCTTCTAGCTTAGATAATGGGAATTTCATATCAACAGAATCGCAAGTGTGAAAAGAAAAGAATGAAACAAAGCCTTGATAGCCATAGTCAATTCTCCCTAAGAATTGGAATGTCTTTCCAAAAGTTAGTCTCTTTTATAATTATTTATACATTGAGTGTTTAGTCATCTGGTCTCCTAGCGGTACCTACTCTAGTGTTTTTCCATTAAGGCAGCTTAGTCACTGTCTCTTCTGCTTCTATACTTTGCTGACTTCAACTAATTGCTTCTCTGTATAACTCTTATTGTGGGAGGATGATTGGGCTGCAAATCATCCTTTTGAGTAAGCCTATTATGCGAAGTCCCTTATAGGCTTCTGGGCAATTTGTCAGAAAGCAATGTGTGTTGTGGCAATGGAAGCTGATGTCTAATGCAATAGCCTGCAGCTACTTCTTTCAGAAGGGAAGGCAGTCATAAAACAATAGATCTCTACATTGCAGAGACAAGATGCGTAAACACATTCTTTCATTCCTTCTTTCAGCCCAAAAAAATGAAAAAAAGAAAAGAAAGAAAAAAAGCTAGAGCTAGAAAAATCAAGGATGTCCTTGATTATTTCAGGGTTTTTTTCTTCTTTAAAATTCTAATTCTCAATTCCATTGAATTAGTTAATAAAATATAGCCCGTGACATCGGGAGCCTCCTTTTTGTCTAGCAGGAGAAATGGGCATTAAAATGGGATTTCGCAAATAAATAGGCACCTGAGAAAACGTTGGAAATATCTATGCTCCTCAGATCTGGTTACAATAAACTTCCACTCAAATTCCACTCAAAAGTATGATTTCTTGGGGGCGCCTGGGTGGCTCAGTGGGTTAAAGCCGCTGCCTTTGGCTCGGGTCATGATCCCAGGGTCATGGGATCGAGCCCCGCATTGGGCTCTCTGCTCTGCAGACAGCCTGTTTCCTCCTCTCTCTCTCTGCCTCTCTGCCTACTTGTGATCTCTGTCTATCAAATAAATAAATAACATCTTAAAAAAAAAAAAAAGTATGATTTCTTGTATCTTCCCCAAATTTCTGTGAGTTCCTGAGACATGCTGTCTTGGTCTTGCCTTTACCTCTGTGCTTGTATGTTCTTTTCTCTGGGTTGCTTCTATGCTATGAAAGAACTATGCATAAAAGTCAGTTGTTTCAAAAAAAAAAAAAGTCAGTTGTTTCATTGATTTCCAACAAAAATCTGTTAGCTCCTAGTCGTTTGAGGTTGATTTTTACTGATAATTTTATGAGACATAAGGTGAGGTCACATCTCATAGGCCATGACCTGCAGAGTTGCTTAACCTGTAACAATTTACTTTCCCATATCCATTAGCTTCTTCCTCAATAAGAGTATCCCAGTTTTATTCAGAGTAGCAATGAGCTCTATTTCCCAGCTTCTCTTTTATTACTTTATTTCATTTTATTTTATTTTTAATTAGGTCACACACCCAATGTGAAGCGTGAACTCACGACCCAAGGATTAAGAGTCACATGCTGTACCTGAGCCAGGTACCTCACCAGCTTCTCTTTCAGATATTTGTGATAGGCGGTCTCAAAGATGGCCCACCATGGGGGCACCCGGGTGGGTCAACAGGTTAAGCCTCTGCCTTCGGCTCAGGTCATGCTCTCAGGGTCCTGGGATTGAGGCCCGCATCAGGCTCTTTGTTCAGCAGGGAGCTTGCTTCCTCCTTTCTCTCTGCCTGCCTCTCGGCCTACTTGTGATCTCTCTCTCTGTCAAATAAATAAATAAAATCTTTTAAAAAAAAAAAAAAAGATGGCCCACCATGAAACCTACTTCCTGGTATTCGTGTCCTTGTATGATTTCTTGCCTTTAAGTGTGGACTGGAGTTACTGGCTTACGTGCAATGAATAGAGTGTAAAAGAAATGATAAGCTGTCATTTCTGAGATGAGGTTATAAAGAAATGTGACTTCCATGTTGGGTGCTCTCTTCCATTCTCTCTTGGACTGCTTGCTCTGGGAAAGCTAGCTAAGGCAGCCCTGTGGAGAGGCCCCTATGAGTAAGCCTGGGAGTATATGTTGTCAGGCCTAACAACATCACATGAATGAACTTGGATAGGAGTCCTCCTCAGGTTAGCCTTGAGAGGATGACAGCCCCAATCAACACTGATTGTTTCCTAATGGGAGATCCTGAACCAGATCCACCAGCCAACCCACTCTCAGATTCCTAACCTATAGAAATTATACAATCATAAATGTTTGTTGTTTCAAGCTATTAATTTGGGGGGTAATTTGTTATGCAGTCATAGGTAACTAATATAATTTTCAATTCAGTAACTATCCACTGAATGTATAAGGAATAGGCTTTAAGCATTATGGTTCAGTACATTGAGAATAGAAAGAAGAATTAGAAATTGTTTCTGCCCTCAAAGAGCTTCTGAACTATTGAATATAAACCAGGATTTCAATAAATAGTGAAAAAGAAGAAATCTAGTTAAGGGAATATCACATCCTTCCCACCCCACCCCACCTTCTTTTTGCCCCTCTTTAGACACTCTCCTTTCCATCTCTATCAATTTTATTACTGTGCTTAGCCCAAATAGCGAGGTTTATAGGAAAACCGAAGGGCATTCTCTGTACGTATTGTCAGGTGAGCAGGTATCTGGATTTCAGCACAGTTGTAGTAAACAGCTGGGTCTAGAGTAACTTAATTTTTCCTGGCAGAATCAAGCTTACATTTGACAATGTTGTTTTATGCTAAACATAAGAGGCTTAGCCAGGAGAAGAAAATCTCCTGAGACAGCAGTGTGTTGCAAGCCTGAGCTGAGCATTAGAAGGCATACCTCAGTTTTCTTTGTTTTATTGTTTATTTTGAATATGGTAGATATGAGATTAAACTGTTTCACCTAAGATCATACAGGCTTAGACATAACCTTGTTAGTCAGCTGACTCTGCAGCCTCATTTTTCATTATCCACGGAGGCTCTGTGTTCCAGCCATGTGATAGCTTTTGCTTAGTCCCAGTGTTGCAAGACCTCTCCTAACCTCCAGGCCTTAGAACATACTCTTCCATCTGTCTGGGATTCTTTTTCTCCATTTACCTGGGTAAGGTCTACTCATTCTTTAGGATTGATGTATCAGGTCTTCCAGGATGTCATTCATAAGTGGATTCAGAGAATTTTTATTTTATTTTATTTTTTTAAAAGATTTTATTTATTTATTTGACAGAGAGAGATCACAAGTAAGCAGAGAGGCAGGCGGGGGGGTGGGGGAGGCAGGCTCCCTGGTGAGCAGAGAGCCCTGTGCGGGGCTCCATCCCAGGACCCTGAGATCATGACCTGAGCAGAAGGCAGAGGCTTAACCCACTGAGCCATCCAGGTGCCCCTCACAAATTCTAATCTGCCACTGTTTCTTACTGCTTTGTAAATGGCTGGCATTCTCAGTTTGCATTACTTGCCTGCCCCTGTGGGATTTATATCTCAGACCTGTGATCCTTGAAGACAAGGACATTTTTTTGTTCATTTTCATGTCCCATATCTGTCGTAGTTCTTGGCACACTGTATGCACTATGTAAACAATTACTGAATGAGTGAGTGAATGAATGAATGAATGAACAATTAAATTATTAATCAATGAACAGTCATACTCTAAGCTCTGTATGATTAGGAGAATGTCTTCTCTCTATCTTTGATGTCGTCAAGCTGTTTGCCAGCTTTGTTCTCCACAGGAAGCCATTCATCAACATCCCGGTGAATGAATGGCTTCCAAATAAATTCTAGAGAGCCAGTCCACTCCCATTCAGTCCCCTGTATTTCTTAACTCTTCAATACTACTATCCCCCTTTTAGAAACTTCCTCTTCATTTTATCCTTATATTATAAATGAGATATATTATGAGATATTTCTTTTAAATAGTTTTGTTCCATTTTTTTCCCTCAGCTAAGAGAGAGAGGAAAACACATATGTTATACCCAAAACATACCAATGTTTTCATCAATAATTTTTTTAAACTGCCTACTTTACCATGCAAGACTCTTTTTGGCAAGAGACAGTAGCCTGACTCATACAAATTTAACCATGAAGAATTTTTTTGGCTAGAAAAGAACTAGTCTTAGGAATGACTCCAGAAAAGTACAGACCTTATATTTCTTGCTTTCTCTTCATTTTGAATGTGATTTGTCTTCAGACCAACTTTTTCATAGTATAGGAATCCTGTATACAGGCATTTAAAGCATAGCATTCTACCTTTCGGGACAATTGAAATTGAATCGCAAATTAAAAGTAATTATGAGAAGACGACTCAAGAAAACTTGATGATTGGTGTAAGGAAAGACAAACGTTTTAAGTTGGGTGCGTCGTGCTGGTTAGAAGATTAGAATGTACTCCCTCATGGGTCTAGGAAGACTTGGTACCTTCTTTAGCAAGCACCTGTGGAAATGACATGAATTGAAAGGGAATTTCATAGAAGCCAGAGGTCGTTTGTGTGGGTCTGGGCTATTCTGCACACAAAAACCAAGGAATATGCATGATAACAACCTATGTGTCAGGAAGTATGGATAAAAAGGAGAATAAAATATGGTCTATGCCAGAGAGGAATTCCTAATCAAGTTATGGTGTCAGGTCATATCATTGTAACTAAGTATGAATAAAATTTAAAGGCAAAAATAAGTGTTTATTAGAGTTATTTCTTAGAGTTATTATTAGTGTAATTTCTTGCGCTTCAGGTGAGCGTAACTCACTGTGATTTTCTTGTTCTGTGTATAGGAGATTTTAGCAAGATATATATTGACATTTTCCCTCCCAGACTTCTACCCTTCTCTTCTATCAATCAATCAAAGTGAATTCTCTTTAAAATGGTTTTGGAGCTTAGAGATAAGAGGTTAGAAATGGAATCACCCTGGACATAATAGAACCCAAACTGATTATTTTGTGTCTGAGAAAAGAAGCCCATAAAATTTCGCTTCCAGAGAGTCAAATCTGCCATTTTATTATTAGAAGTTTTGTTTTGTTTTTTAAAGTGTTTTAGGGACTCCTGGTGGCTCAGTCAATTAAGCCTCTACCTTTGGCCCAGGTTATGATCCTAGTGTCCTGGGATGGAGCCCTGAGTTCGGCTCCCCGCTCAGGGGGTGTTGGCTTCTCCCTCTGCTGCTCCCTGATGCTCACATGGGCTCTCTCTCTCTCTCTCTCTCATAAATAAAATCTTTTAAAAAATGTTTTAAGTTTTTCTTACGAACTGTTCTCCTTTAGCTCCTCTTAAAGACTTCAGTGTCACCAGTCTCCTAACTAGTATGAAAACTAGCATTAAGTGTACTGAGAACAACTGGGAAAAGACCGTAGTTAGGAAAGCTAGACACACAGGGGTCGTTGCAGGTCCCTCCTCCTCCTCCCCTTCCACTCTCATTCTTCATTTACACCTTCGCCATGTCCTGTACATCAGTGTTTCTCAACAATGCACAGAATAGTTCCCCACAACAAAGAATTGCCTGCTTCAGGATGTCCATCGTTTGGAGGTTGAGAAACCCCACTGCAGAATTTACCTCGGGGGAATACTGAATGGACGAACATTCTTTCCCAGGATGCATTTCAGGTTCCTGGTCACTGGTTTCACGAACTCCCTTCTTGTCCTCTATAACCCATGCTGCATAAAGCAGCCAAGTGGACTTAAAAAACAAAACAAAAACACAAAACACCACTATTGTGTAAATACTGCTTAAGCCTGTCCGCTAGTTTACTATCACACTTACAGAGATGTGGAGAAATAGGCAGGGGCCAGATCACATAAAACCATGTAAACCAGGTTAAAGAGTTTGGCTATCACTCTCATTCTATTCTCTTTCCTTAGCTCACTATCTGTCTGTCATCTCCTTTTTGTTTTTAGAATATTCCAAATTCATTCTGGTTCATGGCTTTATGGCTTTGGTACTTTTTAATCCCTCTGTTTGAAGTGCCCTTTCCATGGTTATCTACTTAATTAACTTCTTCCTGTCATTCAGAGATCTTTTCTGTCTAGTTTGAAATTGCCCATACCTTCATGTCCTCTCACTTCTCATTCACCATCTATCTTATTTATATTTATATTCATGTATGTTAAATTTATCTTTTTTTTTTTATCTTCATGGAGAGTATAATCCAAAATAGATTTTTAGATCATGGTAAAAATGAGATCCCTATTCCCATACTTCATAAAGAAAGCATATGTGGTAGGCAGAATAATGTTTCCCCAAAGGTATTCACTTTCTACCTGTGGATGTGTTAATTTATATGGAAAAGAACAATTAAGGTTACAGATGGCATTGAGATTGCTAATCATCTGATCTTGAGATAAGGTGGTTCTGGGTTATCCAGGTGGCCCAGGGTAATCAGAATGGTCTTTATAAGTGGAAGAAGAGGGAGGCAGGAGAGTCAGTATCAGAATGATGTGATGCGAGGGAAATTTGGCTGGCCTTTGTTGACTTTTTGATGTAAAGGGTCTTCCAACCAAGAAATACAAGAAGCCACTAGAAGCTTTGAAAATTATAGATAGACTCTTCCTTAGAGCTTCTTGAAAGAATACAGTCCTCCTGACTCCTTGATTTTATCCTCCTGTCATCCATTTTAGACTTTTGACTTTCACAATAATAAGGTCGTACATTTTTGTTGTTTTAAGGTACTCAGTCTGTGGTAATTTGTTACTTCAGCGGGAGAAAAGTCACACAGCCCCTGACACATTTACCGTTTTCACCTCGTTTACTCTGGTGTCTCTGGAATTTAGAGCTGTGTCCAACACGTTATAGGCACTCAGTTTATGCATAATATCCATGGGGTGAATGAAAAACAGACATAAACATTACCATTAGAGTTAAATAACCATAGATTTGAGCTCTACCATAACTAAATAATTTTGATGTTTAGGGGAAATTACTCAGCCCATCTCCCTCAGTTTCAGTAATCTCATTTTAAAAATAAAAATTTTATTTTTAATTTTAAAATTTTAGGGTTGTTGGGAATTTTAGGATGGTATCCTCCATGAGAGTCCTTAAGTTGGAGCCTTGGCTTTCTTTTGTTTATATACCCCAGAGCATCCTATATGTACATGTTCAGTTTGAGTAGGGAGAGGAGAAAGTAAAGATTATAATTAAAACAGGTCTTCATCTTTTCTATTCAACTGTCCATATTACCCTGTTGATTCTTTCCTTAGAGCTAGAACATGAAATAATTTTATCAAAAAAAAGAAGAGGGGAACCTGGGTGTCTGTTGGGTAAGCATCTGCCTTAGGCTCAGGTTATGATCTCAGGGTCCTGGGATGGAGCCCCACATCCCATGCATCAGTCTCTCTGCTCAGCAGGGAGTCTGCTTCTCCCTCTCCCCATGCCCCTCCCCTGACCTCACCCAAGACTTGTGCTGTCTCTCAAATAAATAAATAAAATCTTTTTTTTTTTTTTTTTTTAAGAGTGGTGAGATATATTTCTTTACCGGTATGATTCTCTGACAGGACAAGGAAAGGAAGTCAAATTATCTTTTTTAAAGTTTGAATCACTAGGTGGACATCAGATATCTTTTGAAAAAAGGGATAGTGATAGAGATTTTTAGCTTTAGAGTAAAACTGACCTGTGTCAATTTACTTTCTTTAGCAAGGTTGCCAGATTTAGCAAATAATAGTACAAGATGCCCAGTTAAATTTGAATTCCATATAAACAACAACAACAAAACCCCTTTCCTTTTAGTATCAGTAAGTCTCAAATACTGTGTGGGGCTTACTTGTATTAAAAAGAAGGGGGTTTTTATTTATTTGTTTGTTTACATGAAATTCAAATTATACTGGGTATCCTGCATGTAATATAGCGACCCTTTTCTTTGTAACTGTGTGGCCTAGGGTAAGTTATTTAACTGTTATATGGTTCAGCTTCTGATTTGTAAATTGGATAATCTTGGTACCCAAACATTAGTTTTTTTCTGAGAATTAAGGGAGATAATGCACATGTTCACTTAATAAGTAATTAACACAATGCCCTCAACAAATTTGGGACTAGTTTTCCAGATAGTAATTGAACTATTAAATATATGACAGTATGCTAGATTGGGGAAAACATCAGTATCCATTAAAAGGCAGAAATTGAAAAAAAAGGCAGAAATTGTATAATTCCTATTTCTTTCATTAAAATTAACTTTATTAATTGATATCTACTAACTACGGGCACCTTACCTAAACTTTTAAAAATTCTCATGTAAATTTTTCTTGGCAGAGTGACAAATTCCAACAGCACATAACTTTTAGAGTTGTCCCTTCATGCATGATCTGTATTATCCATTGATAAAATAATGACGAAATTGCAAGTCATCATAAATAAGACAAAACAGAAGCTCTGACCCACTGGCAGAGGAATTGTTCTGTGCTAACAAGGCATGAATGGGTAACTCATTCCATTGTTGACAACTGCGTCTAAACAGCTGAAGACTTTATGCTTTTATTTATTCTTTTGAATATTACTAACTTCGGAACTCCATTGACTAAATTAACATACCCATTGTCTCTCTTTTTTTTTTTTTTAAAGATTTTATTTATTTATTTGACAGACAGAGATCACAAGTAGGCAAGAGAGGCAGGCGGGGAGAGAGAGGAGGAAGCAGGCTCCCCGCTGAGCAGAGAGCCCGATGCGGGGCTCGATCCCACCC
>ML107506.1:0-62361 GCA_003697995.1 Taxidea taxus jeffersonii | reverse complement strand
ATTTATTTGACAGACAGAGATCACAAGTAGGCAAGAGAGGCAGGCGGGGAGAGAGAGGAGGAAGCAGGCTCCCCGCTGAGCAGAGAGCCCGATGCGGGGCTCGATCCCAGGACTCTGGGATCATGACCTGAGCCGAAGGCAGAGGCTTAACCCACTGAGCCACCCAGGTGCCCCCATTGTCTCTTAATTGTCACATCTCACCGGACGTGGGAGGGTGATCACCACAACCATTTGATTTCGGATTGCTCAATGTTGGGTGCTTTTCTAGGCTGAATGCTCTGTGTTTAGTTGGACTAAATGGCCAACCAAACCACGGGCATATAGAAGGAGGACGTCTCTAGCATTTGAACATATAGCCCATAAAGATGCTACATAAGTCGCAATTAATTCAACGCCATGCATTTAGCACAGTTGCTGACTGCCAAAAGCTTTGTGTTCTGCTAAATAGCAACTTGTTAAGCATTTGATTTCCTTGTGAAGAAGTATCATTTTATTTCCATTTAAAAATAGAAATGGTCTGTTTCTACTTTGGTTCTGTGGGGGGTGTGGACGACCATAGGCATGTGTGTGTGTTGTTCATTGACAGATACAGTGTTTTGTTTTGTTTCCCGTGGAGCTAATTAAACAAGGAGGCCAGGCTGAAGTGGTTCAGTGCCCTGGTGGCCTACACAAGCCCAAATCTAAGCCTATACATGCTTCCAGATTGCAAACTTGAAACTCTGAGGACAGCCAGTCACAAACAGCCAGCTGGGTTTTAAGCTACAGCCCACTGAATAATTTCCTTTCGTTAGTTTCTGCACTTTCTCTATATAAGCCTTTCTCCTGGCTTCTGTCTTTGGAGGGCTCCTAACTACTTGTGGTTTGGTGCTGCCCCATTCCAACAGATTTTTGCTCAAATGAACTCTTAAAATCTTTGATATGCCTCAGTTTATCTTCTACCGCTCCACATCCCCAAACCCTTCGTATGAGATGCCACTTGGAGGCTGCTACCCAAGCAGTCCTGCTTTAATCCTTAGAGAAGGAGATCTCGAAGTCCTAGGTTGTAGGGGCACTTTTCATCCAGTTTGTGAGGTCTTTCTGCAGTTTATTGCCATTAATACAGTTTTGAGGCTTAATGATACACTTTAAAAAATAGAGCCAAACAGAGATCTTATTACATAAACAGCATTGATGCATTCGGTATATATAGTTATCAAGTACCTTCAATGTGAAGGAGGAGTGTTAGCCAGGGTGCTGATAATTTTACATTTGTCAAAATATATAGGAAGGAAGGAACACGTGAGTTTCATTCATCACTGATTTCGTTCCCATTAAGATTTGAAAGCTGCTGGATCACAGGGCAAAGAGAGGTGCCGTCTTTGCAAAACCGGTTCAGGAACCTCAGATATGAACTTCTAATGTTCCTGGGTTAAGAACTTAACCAGATCTTGAGAAGTATTTCTTTTTCTAATATTATTTGTTACTTTTTGTCTGTTTCTTTAAAAAGCAAAATACATTGGGGCTCATTAGATCCATGTTCTTCAGCGCTGATATCACAGAAATAGTCTACTTTTAACAGGTTTCTTGATTTTCTTTTCTCCTGCATTTATGTTGATGTAGACACTTTTCTGACAGGAATCATAGGTTGTAGAATGACATTTAAAGCCAGAATGACATTCTTGATATTTGTGAACTGTGTAACCTTGAGCAAGTAAATAAGCCTCAATAAGCTTTATATATATTTATGTATGTATAAGGATCATCGCATGTACTTCAAAGAGGTGTAATGAAGTCTAAATGAATGAATACTTTAAAAAGCGTAAGAAGTAGATATCACATACTGAGGTCTTTACATTAGTAAAAAAGGACCACAGTCTCCAGTCTAAACTCTTGGTGTCAAACATTTCAGAATTCAGCAATTTTTTTCCAGATTTTAGCAAGATAATATTGAGCATATATTCTATAGTATATAGCACTGACATATTAATAATTCAATAACTTTTTAAAAAATATTAAGGCAGATTTCTAAAATACTACAATTGACTTACATCAATTGTAAGGTCAGGTCCTGCCACAGAGTGAATGTAGGTCAGGTCAGATTTTGCATGAACAAGTGACAAAAATGTATTATTAAGAGATTTGGGGTTTCAAAAGGGAAGTTTATCATATATCTTACAGGAGGTAATATATTTTAAATGCCTAGCAAACATCTGGCTATATCCTGGATGCATATTAAATGCTCATCCTTCCTTGACCTTGACTCTTCCCTTCTCCCTAACATGCAGCCCATTTTTAGCTTCCCCAGAAATGCCAGCTTCCAACAGTGACTCTCCCTGTGGAAAAGCCCCGTTTTCGTGTGAGTTCACACAAGGCATTGGACTTCCAAACAGCCTTTCCTCCACAAGATTTCTGTCATTCCCCCAAACATTCTTGTCTCTTCCCCCTCATCTTACACTTTCCCTTTCTATGAATTGCCCAATTCCTGACTTGCTATTTAAAGCTGTCTCTGACATTCAAGTCAATGGCTTGAGTCTAATTCATTAGGAATATTCCCTAACAAAGATTTTTCCAAGTGCAGTCATCATTTTTATCCCTTTTCTGAATTCATAATAATTACAGAATCAGGTGCAGGTGGTTTTAGTACAAATAACACATACACGTATTCTAAATAAATGTGTATATATAGTAATATAGATGTGTCCATATACCATAATATATGCACACATTTATAACTATATCTCACGTACACCATGTATATACCTATACATTACACACATATTTTTCCCCGCAGGGATATAGACCTAAGACTGAGCTGTGTCTTCCTGACCTATATTCATTGGAAAGCCTTGAATGTCTCAGTGATTAGTCTGAGATTGATTACCCAACGAGGGAAGCAGGAGAGAAGCTACCTCCTATGCCTTTAAAATCTCCTTCCTTGAAGGGCAACCCATAAAAAACAGTGGATATTTAAAACAGTTTAGGCATCATAATAGGCTCTATTCTGGGTCACTTTGTACACCCAAATTGTTTTTTTGAGACTATTAACAATGTCATGCTGAGCAATTTAATAAACACAATCAGTGGTAAAGCCTGTTACTTTTGTTTTACTGGTTTGAAAAATCATCCTCATATAGATCTACTCATGGTTATCTGCCTGCTTATTTAACTAGGAAATCTTGAAGAATAACTTCTGCATATATGATAGGGATCTTTTATTTGTGGGTGACAGAGCCTATTTTGCAGTTTCTATTCACACCCAAATTGTTCTTGAAGAACAATCCAGGCATCGTTTGTGGGGGCCTCCCACATTCAGAATAGGTTAATAGTCAATGTCACCTTCACTGGGCTAGTCTTTGGATAGATACCATTAAGGGAAATAGCTGTTTCAGTGAGTGGCGTATTAATGTTCTAGCCCAGAGCTCTGTCTGCCTCTGGTTCCAGTGTAAGTGATCGTGGCTCAGGGAGGAGGCTGCATCCCTACCATCTTGAGATGTAAATGCAGGGGAATCTGGCCAGAAGGCAGAAGCTTGGGGAAGGTGGGGCCCTGCAGGGATCCTAACGGAACAAGATGACTTCTCACTCCCAACTCAAACTCCCTCTTCACGAGACACCCATTTCCTTTCCTGCTCATTCTCCCATCTCCTGTCCACCAGCCTTTTATCCTTTCCATTAGCTCTTCACTCGCACATTCAAAGGCAAGTTTATTAGTTCAGGCCTGGAATCTTGCCTTGAGCTAATTTCTCTGTCTTCCGTTTATTGTGTCTCAGTATCTGTGTACATGGAATGCTTTTTTTTAGAATTAAGCATTTGGGAAAGCTTGGCTTTTTCCCAAGGTGCTGGTATGTTCACTGCATGTGGAAAATAAAAATATTATAAAACAGGCCCTGTCTGCCTTTAAATTTTGGCTGCCTGGAAGCTCGGAGTCAACTATTCAGGTTCATCAAGAGTCCGAAGATTTACTCTAAGTACCTTTTTTGGTGTTTTATTCATCACTCAGCCCAGTCTAGAGTTCACATTCCAACGTATGCCTTCCCTGGCCCTAATCTCTTATTTTAACTAATTTGCCCTGTTCCTATTTTTGACTCCAGCTGGACAGAACTGGATTAATCATAATCCTTTGTTTATATCGTACTTACATTTTATTTTTTTTAATTTTTTTATTGCAGGTGATCCTGTAGTACAACAAATCCTTTGAGGAATGAGGCAAGGTATAAATAAATTAAGAGTAAGTAAGCAATACCTTTGCAGCAGAAGAAAAATGAATATAGAAACAGGACCGGGAGGAAGAAGATCTAAATGACTGTGCATAACAAACTAGACTGGGGATGAGGGCATTTTCTGGAAACAAGGAGAGTAAAGAGATGGCTGAAGTAGAAACCGATTATGCTTCCCAGAGAGAAAACCATCCATCGGTTTGTAGAAATAGAGAAATCTTATATTCAATGTATGGGTTCGTCTGTCTTAAAGAATTTCCCTCTGCCACAGCAAACCTTCGGTAAATCCTGCTGCCACAACAGCCTGGAATTAATAGGATATGGAGGGAATGATGGTGTCCACAGTGAGACTCGACAGGCCATTGAGATAGGATGGCGGGATGAAGAAAGAAAGCTAGGATTGTTAGAACATGATAAAGCAGGTGATGATGGGGACCCCTGAGGAAGTAGGTAAGCCTCTCAATACATGGGAGGAGGCTTGAGTTATTTGCCTTTTCCTTTTCTCTTTTCTTTCCTTTTTCGTAGCCCTTCTCTTTGCCTTGCCCTCTCTTCCGTACCTTTCTTTTCCTTCCTTCCATCTATGGCTTATAATCTCCTGTTCTCCCTTCCTTCTCAGAAAGCACTTGACTATCTCCTTAGGTGTGGAGACTCTGCTAGCTGTAGGCATTTAAGGGTAAAGAAGAGATGCTGGGCCTCTGGAGCTTACACTGTCGTAAAGAACATATGAGAAGAATTGAAATGAGTAGAGTTTATGATTAGTGCTATAATGAAAATAATCAAGGAATACGGAGAGAGTATATAAGATGGTGGGGTGGGGTAAGAGCTAAATTCATTAGGGAACATATTTCTTAAACTGTATACATTCATACCTGAAGCATTAGAAGGCTCCCTCAAAAGCTGGAGCAATTTGGGGCATCAAATCTCATTTAAATGTTTATTTTCATTAAATGGTATTGAAATTGGGTATAGTAAGGAAAGCAAATGGGTTTATGGTTGTGCGTTTTCTACTTGGGCCTTAGCTTCCTTATATTTCTATTTAGCTACTGAAAATTTGATGCCTTTATGTAAAAGCCAATAGAGTGGCTTCTCAAAAAGTTTGCAAATACAAACCTATTTGAATTTTCTTTCTTCCTCACTCTCTCCTTTCTCTGTCTCTGTCTCCGTCTCCCAAACACATAGAAAATCTCCAAAGCAGCCAATTGTCCACATTTTGATTAAACTGATACTGCTCTCCATATGCCATAAAAGGAGAAAGTTGCAAAAATCAACCATATTATGGATTGAATTTATGGATTTTATGTTGCCGGGCTATTGTTTTCCTTCAATCATGCTATCATTCAGTGTATAAGTCTTGGGAGTTTTTATTAAAATTTATTTGCAGGAAGTATTTTGATTTTTCCAAATTTGGGGTCTGAGCTTTTAAAATTAAGAAGCATTACATTAGCCCTACCACAAATAAGACAAGTTTGGGGAACAGTTTCTTATTGTTTTGGTGAATTAGCATGTGAATAGCTCCTGTGTCTCTATTGACTTTCTTTCTTTCTTTTTTGAAATATTTTATTTATGTATTTCAGAGAGGGGGGGCATGAAAAGGGTGGAGGGGGAACAGAAGGAGAGGGAGAAAAAATCTCAAGCAGACTCTGAGCTGAGTGCAGAGCCTGATGTGGGGCTTGATCCTGTGACCCTGAGATCACGACCTGAGCTGAAATCAAGAATCAGATGCTAACCAACTAAGCCACCCAGGTGCCCCATTTTTTTTTTCTAGTGGCTTTCTTGACTAGCACACTCATGTTTATCATAACGAGAGAGACAAATAAGAAAAAGGCTAGAATTCAAGATGAGTTGTAGACTACGAACCAGGAAATTACCACTTTATACTGTATTTAAAAATATATATAATAATAATAATTATAGTAATAGCTCCCACTTTCCTACCATTCAGACATCTTGCATAAACTGGCTGTATTTAATCCTAAGAACCTTACAAAATTAGGATTATTGGCTTTCTTTATCTGAAACAAAGAAACTAAGGCTTAGAAAAATTAAGTAGAAAAATTCACAGCTAGCTTGTGTCAATTTGAGGAAGATTAATTAGAGGTTAAAAAGAGGGAAATTGTGTAAAGTTGACTTTCTGACTTCACAACTCCAGCATGTATTGTCTTCACTGCTGGGCTGTGGTATTGCTCTTTAGTCAAAGAAAACTGTAGACTCATACACAAATAGCTGACAGTCTCACAGGGGCTTCTGCAAGGCAAGTGTTCAGAAAATGCTGAGTGAGGAAAAGGGGCTGCACCATGGGAATCTGATAGGAGATAGGGGGTGAGAGGTGTGTAAAAGCAGCTGGTAGATACAGTAGGTTTTTAGTCCAAGTTACCATACCACTAAATCCTAACACCTGCTTCAAGGTAGTTTTTTTGTATTTTTTTTTTAAAAGATTTTATTTATTTATTTGAGAGAAGCACAAGCAGAGGGAATGGCAGAGGGAGAGGAAGAAACAAACTCCCCGTGGAGCAGGGAGTCCCATGCTAGACTTGATCCCAGGACTCGGGGATCATGACCTGAGCTGAAGGCAGAAGCTTAACTGACTGAGCCACCCAGGCACCCCTTGAAAGTGGTTTTATTATCTTATTTTGCAGATAAGGAAATCAGATTTAGAGAAGGTAAGTGACTTGTCACTTATTAGCTGACTGGGTGACCTTGCACACACAGTTTAGGTTCTATCTGTCTATCTATCTATCATCTATCTATCTACTTATTTATTTATTATTTGAGAGAGAACATGAGCAGGGGGAGGGAGAGGGAGCAGCAGACTCACTGCTGAGCAGGGAGCCCGCCTTGGGACTCGATCCCTGGACCCTGGGATCATGAGCTGAGCAGGAGGCCGACACTTAGCTGACTGAGCCACCCAGGAGTCCCTGTACTCCTTTTTTAAAACAGAGAAAAAACAACCCCCTGTGGAATTATTATTAACTAATGTGAGCTTTAGAGTTAATTCATGTGAAACGGCTGTTAGAATAACTAGTGAACAGAAAACACTTCCTAATGGTCACAGCTCCTGTTCATTAACACCATCACCATCACCTAAACCTACTGCTCTTTTCGCTTCCTCCTGGGAAGGCCTCCTAACAATGTGGCCCTCGTTTCTCTGCAGCAGTGAGTCGTCACCTACTGTCAAATAAAATCTCTCTCTAGAAGGCAGGAAACATTGTCCGCACAGGTGGAGAATGTTGGAGAACAATCTTTAGATGTACGATCCAAGTGGCCTTCTGTGGGTGAGAGAATGGGGGCAGCCATTAAGATGCCCCGCTCAGGGACGCCTGGGTGGCTCAGTTGGTTAAGCGGCTGCCTTCAGCTCAGGTCATGATCCCAGCGTCCTGAGATCGAGTCCCACATCGGGCTCCTTGCTCAGCAGGGAGCCTGCTTCTCCCTCTGCCTCTGCCTGTGCTCGCTTGCTCCCTCTCCCTCTCTCTCTGACAAATAAATAAATGAAATCTTAAAAAAAAAAAAAAAAAAGATGACCGCTCAAACTCCAGCTGCCTCAAGTTTTTTCTTGCATATGGAGTGGGGCTTCCCACCGGCTGCTCCAAGCCTGAGATCCGAGACCGGCAGGCAGACACTAAAGCAAACCAGTTGCTGGGAGGCACAGGGACCCTCTGATAGGAAGATTCATGCCTTGGCTCTAGGACTCCCTTGTTTTGGCAAAACTTTCTTACAACAGTACTGCAGCCTAATGCTTTTTCTGGGTGTTCTTTGCTTCCCTCTTTACAGGAGTTTAACCAGAATGGAGCTCTTATGGTGCATCGAGGCTCCCTCTCCCCATTTTTTTTCCCCTTATACTGACTCAGCTTCTAACAAAAATAATTTCCCCAACATCGGATTTTCACCTCCAGTTAATATAATCTTTGAATAATTCATTTATTCTTGGGTCTCATTCTCTCTCTCTCTCTCTTTTTTGCTAACCTGAAAGAAGACAGGGTTATAGTAGATGACTCTATTAATTGCTTTCATTTTATGATTCTAGAGTTATCAAATGCTGTCTATAATGTGGATTAACACATTGTTTCTTATATTTCAGTGCTAGATCAGAGTGGTGCTAAATGGTTATTCCATGTGTAAATTATTCTTTGATCTAAGAACAAATATTGTTTTATCAAAGAGTAAATATTGCTTTGATTTTTGGCTCATGGATACCAACATATTGCAACATAACAACAACAAAAAGTATCTTTGAAGATTTGCCATCATTAACACTTCTGATTCAGAACTACTTAATGTAATTTTGGAGTAAAGCATGAAATGTCTTCCTAATTGGCTTGTTGTTTTCCAAATTAAAAATACTTCAATTAAACAAAATTGTACCTCCATTATTACCATCAAAAGCTGACTTAAAATTCGACTGTTCTCTTTTGTTAGTTTTGAACTAGTAGCAATAGTAGCGAAGTTTTAAATCCAATCATGATGAAAAACACAGTCGTACTCCAAGGTGGATTGCTCCTTCCTAAGTCAATACCTGATTCTTTAAAGGCACAATAGTTTATTATTCACTTAAATGACACTTAGATCAAATATAGGATTTTTAATACAGAAGGGAAAGGTTATGGTATTTGTGTGACAACTATAAGAAGTGATAGGTATTGTATGTCTTTAATTAAGAGGCAAACACTGATAATCCATCTTTATCAATGGAATGGAACATGAGCCTGAAAACCTGCTAGATGTAATCTAAAATGGAGTGTTGAGATTTTCCAAAATCTCTTACACATTATCTCAGTGTAGGACTATTTTTTATAATCTTGTTCTAAGGCTATGATCAATGAGAACTTTAAGAAGGATTTAGTGGTGATGATAGGATTTTCTTCTCTTGAAGGTTGCCACACTGGGGGAAAATGCATTAATGGAAGAGAAATTTTGCAACTTGTTACTTGATAAAACTTTACAATACATGGTTAAGACGTTTGTTTTCAAATGATTTTAAAACCCAATTTTTGAAGGAAATGGTCTTGATACAATGTCATGTTTGACCTTGATGATGCAAGAACTGAAGTCATTGTCATTCCAGATTTTGAGGTATCCCCAATTAAAATGCAGTGAAATTGTGCTTAGGCAAAGTTTGTCAATAACATGTTTATTTCAATCCATCTTAGCCGGGAGAATTACGTTCAAACTTTATTAAAATAATTTACATTTAAAAAATTTTCATTGCATTTGTGGATTTATACAAATTTGGGTTCTATTCAAGTGAATAAAGGAGAAAACAGATGTATCATTAGTGTTCATGGAAATCAGATCCAGGAGTAAAACCATGCCTGCTGTTTGGTAGGAGTAACCTGCCTAGGTTCAATTTGGGATCAGATTAGCTGTCACTTCAGTTGGAAAACCAACTGCAAAATTATTAACCATCTTTCTAGATGAAAGTCCAATTATGAACACAGGGGCATGTCTCCAGCAACATTATTTTGAGGAATTCATACCATTCATCAACCCCAAGGTGAAAGCTGAAATGTTTTAGTACCAACTAGGTCTCATTTGGCAGGTTGCACTTGGATTTCAGCAATTACTATGAACATTTTAAAAATTTGATTTAAAAATGTGGTTGGCCAAGATTATTTCATTTTCATTTTTAGACCCATTTGTAATGTACACCGATCCTCTACTTCTCAGTGAGTAGAGCTGGACTCAGTAAGTGTTCATGGAGAAGGTTTCATTTCAGCCAGAATGTTCTTCTTTGCTTTTGTACTTCTTGTATACACCATAGTGACTACATTTCTCCTTCTCTCTCAGTCTCTCTCTCTCAAAAAAGTAATATAAATATACATGTATCTATAAACATCTATATATGTATGTCTGTGTGTATATGGTGTATGTGTGTGTGTGTGTGTGTGTGTGTGTATGTGTGAATTCTTTAAAAAATCCAAAAGTTTCCATTGTGTTCAAATACTTGAACTCATTATTATGGAGCAGATTCATCATTTGGAAAACCTCTTTCCAGGGTGCCTGGGTGGCTCAGTGGATTAAGCCTCTGCCTTCAGCTCAGGTCATGATCTCAGGGTCCTGAAATCTAGCCCCGCATCAGGCTCTCTGCTCGGCGGGGAGCCTGCTTCCCCCGCCCCGTCTCTCTCTGCCTGCCTCTCTGCCTACTTATGATCTCTCTCTCTCTCTGCCAAATAAATAAATAAAATCTTTAAAAAAAAAGGAAAACCTCTTTGCTTCCTGATACTAGCTGCATTTTAATTCTAATAAAAATATTTTTACCAATCTAGTAACATAGGTTAACAAGACCAGACCCCCTTGTTCTTATTTATTTGCCCTTCCAGTTGGACATTTTAAAGTCTTGGTTATCATGTATTCACTGAAAAAAATCTTTTCTTTTTGAAGGAAACCTTGCAGTATTCCCACCAGCCTTTAGCTTTAGTTACTATCATGGTTTCACATTTATCATGTCCTCCCATTTCTTTATCCTCTCCATTGCTTTGTCTTATTCTTGTCTGATTTCTTGCTTGCTTGTTTTGCTTTTCATTTTCTACAAGTACTACCAGAGTTTCTAGCCCAAGTCCTTCCCCACCCCCTACACTTTCTTCTAGGGAACCTGGCTTTCCTTGCCCTCCATTCTAGGTTTTTGTTTGTTTGTTTTGTTTTGTGTTTGTGTTTGTTTTTTCTGATGTATGGCTGGAAACCTGGTTCTTCTCACAGCTGTAGAATATCAGCATATTACAAGCTCAGCAAAGCATCTAGTCCCTCCCTACTCACCTCTCAAGGAAGTAGAATATACTCTCAGATCATACTTATTATTAATGTTGTTGGTAGTAGTAGAAGAAAAAGAAGTAGTAGTAGTAACAGTAGTGGTGGTGGTAGTGGTAGTAACACATTTGGAGAATCCGTGGCAAATACTTGGAATTTACTGAACGTTTTCAAACATAATTGCATTTAATGAAAACATCAGCACCACTTAATTAAACAACCTAATAACCTGGAATTCTCTTTAGACTGGAGATTTCAAATGGGCCATCAGTTGGTTTGTACTCCATATACAGTTAGGTTTTCTTTCACCACAAACTTAAAAAGAATAGAATCAGGGCGCCTGGGTGGCTCAGTTGGTTAGGCGACTGCCTTTGGCTCAGGCCATGGTCCCGGAGTCTCGGGATCGAGTCCCGTATCGGGCTCCCAGCTCCACGGGGAGTCTGCTTCTCCCTCTGACCTTCTCCCCTCTCATGCTCTCACTCTCTCTCTCGGATAAATAAATAAAATATTTTTTAAAAAAGAATATAATCAGAGCAGTTTACACAGATATGAAAATCGCCTTTTTTTGTGTGGAAATTTTGTCATTTTTTGTAGATTTGGCAATATTTGGCCCAGATTTCTGTATGGCTTTGGCTGACAAGTGCTGCCCCTTTTAAGATGTGTCTACTTTTTCTTTTGCTAGTCTCCACTCTTGTTTATCCTTTCACACCTCCGCTTCACTCACTGGTATTTCCTGTCTGGGTCCGGTAAGAACGTGAGTCTTTAAAGTCTGTTCAATTTCTTTATGCCCCTCATTGCTTCTAGTTGATTAGCGAGTTCTGGCAATTTTATCTTCTGAATTGAGCTCGGCAACCTTTTTCTTTAAAGGGCCAGATAGTAAAGGTGTCAGGCTTTGCAGACCCTAAGGTCTCTGCTGAAACTTCTCAACTGCACTGCTGTAGTCCCAATGCAGCCATAGACAATGAAAACAGTTGGGAATTACTATCTATATTCCATATTTATGAAAACAGGCAGCATGCTGGATTTGGTCCACAAGGTATAGTTCGCTGAACCCTGCTCTAGATGATCCCGTGCCAAAGTTTTTTTGTCCAGGACATTTTACCCAAGAAATACTCTATGGGGGAAAAAATCCCTAGAGAATGAAATGTACGCCTATCAGACATTTAAATGGCCTGAAAAATGATGCTATTGAGAGGTCACCACCTTTATTTACCAGTAGTATTCCCAGTAATATTGGAGTACAGAATCTTTATTTTAGACTTAATAATTATTATTTCAAATCACAACTGGAACCATGTTTCCAGTGGAAGTCTTGAATCCATGACCACTCTTCCTTCCACATCACCACTGATCTGGATTGGTCCTTTGGTTCTCATTTATGTCTTATTTTATCTTTATTTTTATTTTTATTATTTTATTTTATCTTGTTATTTTATCCCATTCTATTCCATTCCATATTTATCTTGAAAAAAATTGAGAAATAAGAAAAGATATCAAATAAAAAGCAGATCCTTTCCACTTTAGAACCTAAATTCCTGTCTCAGAGTCTAAGCTAGTTTTGTTTGTGTCCTTCTGTGTGTTCTATGCATATACAAATACCATGTAATTGTGTGTATGTGCATTCTTCTCAATCTTTTCTTTCACATAGTCTGAGACTTCTAAAATTAAAAAAAAAAAAAAACAACTATTGATACCATTCAGTGTTGTTCTGTTACCCAAAGACTGAATGAGAACTCTGAAATAGAGAAATTAATATGAGCTAGTAATTTTCTCCAGACCTGTTTCCTGTCACTTCTCCCTTTAAAATCTCTTAGGTTCTGGGGCACCTGGGTGGCTCAGTGGGTTGAGCCTCTGCCTTCCGCTCAGGTCATGATCTTGGGGTCCTGGGATCGAGCCCCGCGTCGGGCTCTCTGCTCGGCAGGGAGCCTGCTTCCCCCCCTCTCTCTGCTTGCTTCTCTGCCTACTTGTGATCTCTGTAAAATAAATAAATTTTAAAAATCTTTAAAAAAAAATAAAATAAAATCTCTTAGGTTCTATGTATCTCAATTTTTCTATCTGTAAAATGGAAATGAGGGAGGAAATAAAAAGTCGTTATCATAGATATTACATTAGAATTAATGGGATAATGTCTGTAAACTGGTAAGCATAAATAAATATTCAATAAATGGTAGCTGGGGTACAGTGGTGGTAGGTGTCATGGCTGTAAGTTTGAGAGCCATTGCACAATTGAAGTGTTAAAAAAGATGTAATATTTCATGGTATTTTGGATTTTATAAGTTATTTTAGATGTATAATTGCATTTAAGCCTCAGTCATACACTCACCAATGATTTATGTAGCTGTTCTCCCCAGGCACAGTAGCCGTAACATAGGAAGAATTCAAATGTTAGACAATATTGACAAGGTCACTGATTTTAAGCAACTTATATGGGAATGGGAATGAGATGGTAAATGAGTACATAAAGTTGATGATTGTATATTATGCTGAGGATTCTGCAGGTAGTAAAAAGGGCCACATAGTACAGGTTGAAGAGTGATTTGCTGCTAAATTTCAATGGCTGGGCTACTGGAGCTTTTTTCCCATATGGGTAGCATTATCCTAAAATATAAAATATCAATAGGGACAATGGGGTTGGGGAACCAATTTGGTCCTGTCTAACCTTGAGGGCTCCAGGAATATTCCAGGAACATACTTTAACCTGAACTCAGGGAAAAAGGTTATCAGAATTCTTACAAATTTTATTTCCTTGAGGAGCTTAGACTTGAGGGGTTAAAAAAAAAAAAAGGTTTCTGTCATACTGTCCTAGACTGTTGGTGGAAGGATGACAAGCAGTCATAGGGCAAAGCAACAATCAAAGGACCTTGGGCTGATGTCTTGGTTAAATGCAATAGCACCAATGGCAAAAACAACTTGTCCAGGGCTTCCTTCAATCTTTCTTAACAGAATTTTTGGGGAAAGAACAAGAAGAGGTGCAATCCTACATTCAGGAAAGCTAGTTCATCTACTTTTGCTGAGCTATAACGTATGTTTGAGGAAGGAGTGTGTAGTCAAATGGTTGTCACAAGGTAGAAGATTAGAGCTGTGTGATCAATTTTGGTTACTTTTTTTTTTTTTTTTCTGTCAACAAAGGAAGGCACTGAATCATTTGGCCCATCTTCTGTCTTCCTATTTTTTAAATTTAAATTCAGTCGGGGCGCCTGGGTGGCTCAGTGGGTTAAAGCCTCTGCCTTTGGCTCAGGTCATGATCCCAGGGTCCTGGGATGGAGCCCCACATCGGGCTCTCTGCTCAGCGGGGAGCCTGCTTTTCCATCTCTCTGCCTGCCTCTCTGCCTACTTGTGATCTCTGTCTGTCAAATAAATAAATAAAATCTTTAAAAATAAATAAATTAATAAATTCAGTCAGCCAACATATAGTACATTGTTAGTTTCAGATGTAGAGTTCAGTAATTTATGAGTTGCATATGACACCCACGGCTCATCCCGCCGCATGCCCTCCTTAATGCCCATCACCCAGTTTAACCCCATTTCCCCACCCTTTTCTTTTTTTAAGATTTATTTATTTATCTGAGGAGGGCAGAAGTAGAGAATCTTTGAGCAGACTCCCCGCTGAGCAGGACACTGGTCATGGGGCTCCATCTCACCACCCTGAGATCATGAACTGAGCCGAAACCAAGTCAGATTAACTGACTGAGCCACTCAGGGCCCCTCATTTGGCCCATCTTCTAATAATATCCCAAGCTAAAGAAGAAGTATGTACTGTGTAGCTCGTCCAAGCATTGCCTATATTATAGGTACTGTATATACATTATCTTATTAAGCCATATAACAGCCACAGGAAGTAAATATTAGTATCCCTACTTTAAAGATGAAGACACACCAACTCAGTCTCTGGGAGGAGTGTGAAACAATGTAGGGGAATTGTATTTCAGTCCAGAGGTATATGCTTTTCCCCACACCTCAGTACCTTATACATGCCAAACTCTGACCACACTGACTGAAATGAATATGCCGTCCCATCAAGCTGATACCGTGAATGGTAGTTATGTTCTTTGCTAATATTACCCTATGTTACAGCTGAAATAATGTCAAATCTCCTTGGAATCTAAGTGGGCTTCACCATCTCTACCTGAACAAGGCATTCAAAACCCTGAGGCTCTTCTCTGAGGACCAGGTGATTAGAGAAGGGGCTGTGGGAGTGTCCCTGCTGGGAGAGAGCTTAGCTTTCCTGGAGAGACAGCTGTTTGCACCAACAGCAGCCCTGGTGGTGGGCGTACAAAGGGACCAGAAGGGATAGGGCTGTGGGCGTGCCAGTCCTCTGAGACACAAGCATTTTCAGCCCTGCAGAGAGTCATGGCAGAGCAGGGGCAGCAGGTGGTCTCATAATGTTTATCAGAATGCCAGGTTGCTCAGAAGTCAGAAATTTACTCTAGTGTAGGGGTGGGTGTGCGTGTGTGTATGGGGTACTCTGAAATCTTAATTTGAGTGAAAAATGCCATAACTTTTTTTCTTGTGTATTTTGGATTGTTCTGTTTGTTTGTTTTGGTCTGAAAGACTGCTGCTTTTTCGCCTGGCAATTCCTATTTCCTATTAGCCTTCCTTGACCCCACTCACCACACCTCCCCCGCGCGCCCCAACTCTTTTCGCTTTGTGCATTCCTCTGTTGGTGAGTTTACTGCACCACAAGAAATGTTTGTTTGTTTGTTTTTTAAGATTTATTTATTTGTTAGAGAGAGAGAGAGAGAGCAAGCACAGGCAGACAGAGTGGCAGGCAGAGGCAGAGGGAGAAGCAGGCTCCCTGCCAAGCAAGGAGCCCGATGTGGGACTCGATCCCAGGACGCTGGGATTATGACCCAAGCCGAAGGCAGCCGCTCAACCAACCGAGCCACCCAGGCGTCCCACACGAAATGTTTTTATCCAGTGTACTCATCTGCTGGTGGCTCTTGACTCTAAAGCTGCTTGAGGGCAGGGTCATTCTTATTAATTTCTCTGTCCCCTGTATTGATCCCTATAGGTATAGCGCCAATACTCCTTGATTGGAATTGAATTAAACAAATGGTAAACGAGTATTTGCAATTTTACCACATGAATGCAAAATGGGGTTAATTAGTTGAAGATCTTAGAGACACAGTTGATGAAAAAATCAAGGGCTGTTTCCCTTCCCTCTGATTTCCTGGTTTGTGATGAAGGATGTAAAGCTGTCGGGGTTTTATGAATCTTGCCACCAGCCAGAAAACCTTTCAAATATGATTCAATTTCATATAGACAGAGACTCAGAGCAACTTGGCAGTTAACAGCTAATGGCTTTTAAGGGTTTAAGTCAGCCCTAAACATTATTCCAATGAGTTTTTGTGGTTTAATTACCTTAAAACATTAAGTAGTCAAAGAGCCCATCAATATAGAGACATTTAGAGATATCCAATGTGCACTGCTCACAAATACCGCCTTGAAGGTGTCTAATACAGAATCTTAGTTTGCCAAAAAAGCATGTAAAAATAGTTTAAGCTTACCTATTTGAGCCTAATGATGTGTGCCATCATTACGCTAGGAGAAATGTGAATTCAAAATAATTCTCTAAACAGCAAGGAAGAGCTTTCCAAAGCAGAGGACAGAGCCATTTCTTCCCTACCCCGTTCTCACTGTTAATTTTAAGCAGTATGTACACTTAGTGGCTAGGATCCCAGGCTTTGGATTT
Source organism: Taxidea taxus jeffersonii (assembly GCA_003697995.1). Lineage (NCBI taxonomy): Eukaryota > Metazoa > Chordata > Mammalia > Carnivora > Mustelidae > Taxidea > Taxidea taxus. The sequence goes on along the minus strand of ML107506.1, from coordinate 45,738 downwards.
CGGTGGCTCTGGGTTCAAATCTCACCTCTGCAATTAGTAGGGAAGTTAAATAGCAGGACAATAAGTCTCATGGAGGATAATAACAATAATTATCTTGCTAACCTTTTGTGATGGTGTCATGAGATGATGCACGTAGAGATATTAACAGTAACCACTAATATGTGCTAGGCATTCTTTAATTTTAAAAAGGCTGTTCCCATGGCTTATGGTAGAGAGGAAAAAAAAAAATGAGTTTGAAGGGTCAGTATCCAGTTTTAAGGCTGTAAAAATGGGTCTAATATCTTCATTGTGATTTTCCTTCTTTGGAGTTTAATTAAAGAAGCCAAAGATTGTCACTTATTTTATGTGCCATTCCAGATATTTTCTTCTGCAAAACTCGTTTTTATCCTTGGACTCACAATAACTTCATTACTCTTTTCAAGTCAAATCACATTCCAATCTCAACAATTCAAATTGGCCTAAGATCCCACACTAACAAAATGTTAATATTTATGAGCAATGAGTTTTGGGTTTGGAGATAGGGAGAGAAACCTTCTGGGAGGCAGAAATGAGTTATTGGCCTGCTATAGAATGTGTCATTTGGAAAGAGCTGCATTGGAGGGAGAGATGATTCAAATGCACAATTTCAAGGGGCAATGCAATCTAGTTGACTAATCTCTCATTATACTAAGGTGAGGCTTTTGTGAACACTGACTGCTCATTAGCATCTCGATCCCACAGAAGAATCCAGATAATGGGTGCCAGTCTTATTCTCATTATGGAGCGATCCACATGCTTGCATTTCTTCCACGAAGCCATCATTTTAAAAAAATTAAGAGTAGCAAAGGATAAAGGCAGATCATTTGAACCATGTAATCATGGGCATTCTATGTTCGATAATATTTATTTTTAAATCTGAAAGTCTGTAAGTAATTTACATGCACGTCTCGTGATCTCTGGAGTCACATGTCTCTCTTCCTTTCTTCCTTCTTTCACGTTCAGTCTTGCTCCTACACCAGGCAAGCTAATCTCTCCCCTATGATAGAACTCTGTTTTGAGATCACATCTGAAATCTGTTGGTCAGTTCTGATCTAATGCATGTAAAAATGTTTTTGCCTATTAGCTAGTTAGAAGAAAAGGTATATATATATCTATAGATATAGATCTGTAGATAAATATCTATATCTGTTATCTACTATAATATAGTATCTATAGATCTATGTATAGATCTATAGATATCTATATCTCTATCTCTATATATCTATATCTCTATACTATATATATGCTATACTATACTATATCTGTAGATACTATATTATATATAGATATCTATATATAGTATATATATCATATATATACATATATACATATATATGATATAGTATAGTATCTATATCTATCCATATATATATTACATTAGGGAAATAACAGGGAAGTTGGATAGTCTAGTGGAAAGCTACAACTTAACATCTGTTAGTTGAAGCTGGGTAAGCCAGTTCCCCACAATTGGCCTATAACCCCCTTGAATGAGGGAAACTTCAAACGCTAGCTCAGAGGTTTCAATTAGATTATGATAGGGGCTCTTAATTGATTTTCACCTGTGGGAAAGAGTAACTTAACAAAGGGAAGAAAGAATATGTATAAGCTTTTCTACTTCTTTACCTCAGGCCTACTTAGGTTAAATCATCCCATCAGCCAATGCCCAGGTACAAGAAAAATAAGGACCCTAAACACCAACAACTCCGGGTCCCAGTCTCTGGCTGCATCTAGATGGTCCTGTAACTAACTGTGGGGGGAGAAGAGGCAAGAAACACAAGACGGGCATGAGGACCAAGGACGAAAATCACATAAAATGCGCGTGTGAGTGAGATTGCATAATGTAAATCTAAAGTGCCATTAGATGAACAGAATAACGATTCACTGTGAATCACCAAAGTATTTATTAGCTTTTAATTGCCCTAATAATAATGATAGTAGAAAGTACTAGGATAATTATAAATTTGTATTGTGCTGTAGTTGCATGCTATTGTAAGCACGGGTTTGGAGTCAGACCCACCTAACGAGCCCCGTGGTTTCATTCTTAGAGTCCACGACATTGGACAACGCCCTTTACCCTATTTCCAGCTTTGTTTTAAGAGTTAATGTATCTGGGGAACCGGGGTGGTTCAGTGGGTTAAGGCCTCTGCCTTCAGCTCAGGTCATGGTCCCAGGTCCTGGGATCGAGCCCTGCATCAGGTTCTCTGCTCGATAGGATGCCTGCTTCCTCCTCTCTCTCTCTGCCTGCCTCTCTGCCTACTTGTGATCTCTGTCTGTCAAATAAATAAATAAAATCTTAAAAGGAAAAAAAAAAGTTAATGTATCTAAAGCATGTAGCGTAGTACCCGCCACGTAGATATTCAGTATTCTGGTCCTTACTCCAAGAAATTTCCATCATAAAAAGAGAGAATGAGATTCTTCAGAAGTAAAACAGAGTCGGTATGCCATCAAAGGGGCCCGAGGCAAGGGTGTCAGTGAAGCCCGGGTGGAAGATGGACGTGGGTCTGGATTCTGGCTGATTACGTGCAGTCTGGCGGAGGCTGTGATGAGACATGCAGACAGACGCTTATGCTCCAGGATCATTTTAGTTATCTGTTTTATAGGACACCCCAAGAAGACATTTCCACTCCGAAGCACCTTGTTTCATGCAAGCACACCGTTAAACTCACTTAAAAGCTGATATGCCCTGCCAGCATCACTAGCTTCTGCCAGAAGAGGATGAGAAATGAAGTTTCCCCGTCGGTTTTATCAGAGAAGAAACTATTGAACAATTCCTCAAGTCCCTGGCCAAATTCATCACTGAGCCAGCTCTAGGTTTTCTTAGGTAAGTTGCTGCAACTCTGTAAGTACCTGTTCCCTCATCAGTGATAGGGTGCTGACAATGAAACCTGATCTGCAGGGCTGCTGGCCGCCATTGCATCACATCACGTGCCTGACATGGGGTCTTTATAGGTGAGGTGTCTCAGCTGCTCCAGCCCCTACTGGCAAGATCTCATCCATGACAGGGTAAAACTGAGATGATAGTCCACCTACTATCATCTTTCTCATCTTGTTTCCATCTTCGTTATGTCCTGGATCATGGTCACCAAGTAAAATCAAGCTTTCTTCCCTCCTCTTAATAATAAATAATAGGCCAGCACATTGAAACTGCTGTCACATTAGGTGTTGTGAATAACCAACCAAACTCCTTAAGAAGGGGTTAAATGGTTGCATCCAAAACTTTCATCACCATCATGGTCGTTTGTCATATGTTCTCTATATGGCCATTGTAAAAGTCTGAATTTTTGTGTCTTCCTCCAAAAAACTCCTATGTTGAAATTTTAATCTCTAAGCTAATGGTATTTGGAGGTGAGGCCTTTGGGGAGTGATTAGGTTATAAAGGTGGAACCCTCATGTTTGAGATTTGTGCTGGTATAAAAGAGGTCCTACAGAGTCCCCTATCCCTTCTACCATGTGAGGAAACAATGACAGAGGTAGACTCTCCATCCAGAAGAGAGCCCTCATCAGAACTTAATCATGCTGGTGCCTTGATTTCAAAACTATGGATCTCAAAACATCCAGCCTCCAAATTATGAGAAGTACATTTCCATTGTTTGTGAGCTACCCAGTCTGTGATGTTTTGTTATCGCAGCCTAAGCATTGAGCTGTGGTACATTCACTGTCTCACTGAATCCCTAAAACAACTTGATAAGGTAAGTGTTATTCCCATTTTATAGATGGGGAAGATGAAGCTTCTTTTGGTGAATAGCATGGCCCAAGTTTTAGAGCTAATACACAAGAGGCTGGAGTTGGAGCCATGTTTTCTGGTTGTAATGCCCATTTACAATTCTTTATATGTTACTCTCATCTAAGGCTAAATAACTAAAGCTAACTGACTTAAAATCATGAGGACATTTTCATACCGCATAACTCGGTCATCGGTTGGCCATCACTTCCGTGTGATAATGATGGGATTATTTGTTCATTTTTTAACATGGAATCTCTTTGTCTTGGAGAAAATACCCTATTCTTATTAGAATCAGCAGTGTAGCAACTGTACACATATCTTCTCATAAGTGTCTGTAGATAATATGTTCCTGAATTGTTTTAATTTATAGTAGGACTGGAAGAATATTATGTATATCAGTCTTATAAATAACGTGACATAAATAACAGCTGCATTTAGTGCCAAAGCAATTATTTTCTTCTGAAGTAGTCATTCATTTTTTAGTGGGAACTGGAAATTTGCATGCAACATTGTCTCCTTATATAATTTGGGTGAAGTTCCTTTACTCAATTGCCTGGATGTTTAATACCTGAAAATTGTTTTTTTGTGAGAATTGTCAAGATCTACTGACACTTTTTACTTTTGCCTGGGGTAAGGAGCAAGACTGTGTTTATGGAAATGGTGGTACTGGTACCTGTTTTACTGTCAGCCTTGGAGGGATGATGCAGAGTTGAGACAGTGAATCTCAAGTGCCCGGTGCTGTGTTCTCCTCTTTTGTGTGTTAATTCATTGTAAAATATTTTGGGAAAAAAATCTGCTCCATGCTGGGTCTGGTACTATATTCTGGGTACACAGTGGTAAATATGATAGAAATCAACAGACCTAAACACCAATTTCAAGAATATTTTTGTCTAGCTTAAGATGCAGACAATAAAAATGGGAAAAATATGAATTCCAGTAAGTTCTATTAAAAAAATGGAGACTATGAAGGAGGATTGCCTCATGATCAGGGCAATCAAAGACCTAAGCACCAATTTCAGGAATATTTTTGTCTAGGGTAAGATGCAGACAATAAAAATGGGAAAAAATATGAACTTCAGTAAGTTCCTTAAAAAATAGAGACTGTGGGGGCACCTGGGTGGCTCAGTGGGTTAAAGCCTCTGCCTTCGGCTCAGGTCATGATCCCAGGGTCCTGGGATCGAGCCCCGCATCGGGCTCTCTGCTGGGCGGAGAGCCTGCTTCCCCCTCTCTTTCTCTGCCTGCCTCTCTGCCTACTTGTGATCTCTATATGTCAAATAAATAAATCTTTAAAAAAAAAATAGAGACTGTGAAAGAAAATTGATTAGTGATCAGGGACTGTGAGGACTTAATTTTAAGCAGGGATCTCAGAAGTAGTGGAGCTATCTTGGCCAGGAAAGGGCAAAGGTGTGTTCCAAGAAGAGAGAAGAGAATGCATTATTCTCCAGAGCTGGAAACAACTAGATGTTTTTGAGGAACTGACAGAAAGCCCATGTAGATGGAGCACAGTGAGCAAAGATGAGTTATAGCTCAGGGTGAGGTCACAGAAGTTGATGGAAAACAGTGAAGTTTCACAAGTTATGAAATATTCTCTGGGCCACCTAGCTAATTAGTGATCATTCAACCCACGTTTCTATGACTACACATCCCAGCTTATGTCTTATGAGTTCCTAGAATTGAACCAGTCAATAAAACGATGATGGTAATTTGTAATAATAATGACTACAGTCACTAGACTGATTTGGTGCTTTATGTCATGCCCTCTTCTCATCACTTTTCATGCACTAAAGAACTGAATCCTCACATGAAACCTCATGGCATTTTATGCTTTGTTTAAAACCTAACAATATCCCCCACCATACATGTGTATGGAGGTCATATGCCTTGTCAGACTTGTCAGTATCACACAGCTAGTAAAGGATGGACTTGAATTTGAGCCAAGGGTTCTATGACACTTTAGAGACTGGACTTTCAGTCTTCATCTTAATGACAGATGAAAACTTTTTGAATTATCGTTATGAAAGTATTTACCAAAACCCTATAAGAAGAGCGGTTTCTTTTTCTTAAACTGTTTGAGAGAAAATTGTCGATATGATGCATTATAACTCCTGAAAACCTTAGCAAGTAATATTCTACAACCTAGACACTCTCTTGCCTTACCACGATGCAACCATCAATGTCAGAGAAGTGAAATTAATACCTGTTTTCCAATTCAAGATTCTGTTCGAGTTTAACTTACTGTGCCAAAAATGTCTTTGTGGTAAAGGGATCCAGTCCAGGACCATAGGTACATCTGTACAATCTCCTTCAATCTTCAGAATTCCCCATTCTTGGCTTGACTTTCATGACCTTGTCACTTTTGAAGATCATAGGTCAGTTGTTTTACAGAATCTCTCTCAGTTTGGGTTTATCTGATATTTCCTCATGATTAGATTCATATTATACAATACTTGGGGGCAGGAATGTGACAGAAATGCTGCTCTGTCCTTGTCATTGACTCCTGACAGGTGGTCTACAGTTTCAGTGTGTCCCAGTTTTGAAGATAATAACATGATCACTTGACCAAGTGGTGTTTGTGAGTCTTCTTCATGCTGTTTGTGCTCCAACATCCTGTGTGGGCTTCAGCGGCCACTCACAATACTCCTGTACAAATTCCTCCCCTACCTATTCGAACTCTCACTTCCCTTGCCTGGCCACCACAGACACTCCTTCTCCCCATGGTTGTGCCCTACTCACCTCCAGGTGGATATTCCTCACTCCCAGGCAGGTTCTAACCCTCCTAAGCTTACTCCATCCCACCTTATGGCTGTTGGTCAGAATTAATAAGTAAGGAAGAAGAAAGGAAGGGAGGAAGGAAAGAAGGTCATTATGTAACTTCTAATTAAAAATAAAAGACATAGGGGCGCCTGGGTGGCTCAGTGGCTTAAGCCTCTGCCTTTGACTCAGGTCATGATCTCAGGGTCTTGGGATCAAGCCCCACATCTGGCTCTCTGCTCAGCAGGGAGCCTGTTTCACCTCTCTCTCTCTTCCTGCCTCTCTGCCTACTTGTGATCCCTTTCCATATATCAAATGAATAAATAAAAAACTTAAAAAAAATAAAAGACATAGAGAAACCATTTTCTTTCATTTGAGAAAAGTACCCAAAGTGATGCTAGCTGAAATAATGTTGAACACGTTGTTCTAATTGTTGCCCATGCCCAAAGAACAACAACAATGAAAAAACATGGTTCATCTGAACTTTCTTCTTTCATCAAAACATAATTAAGATATACTCCATGTATATAGTCTAATACCCATTAATAGCAAAAGAGCTAATATTCTACAAACACTATATACATCTATTATATACACACATACCCATATATAATGGATTTTATGGTGCTATGATCCCCTAGTCTGCCTCATTCTGTTTGCTGTTCAGTTGTCTAATCACTGCTTTCAGGAACTTAGGTGTTTTCCTAGTGGGAAGAGGCTGCTATTAATCATTATGTATCCAGGTTCTTTTTTCACTCCATTCTGGAAAATATACATATGAAACTGGAGAGTACAATTCTGTTTTTCCTCACTTTTAGAAGATGATGCTCTTCACATCTGCCTTGAAGCCCCCTAATGCATATAGGCAACAGCACAAGTTTTGAGAACAAGTTTGGGGGTCAAATCCAAGCTCTGATACTTGCAACTTGACTTTAACCCTGTGGCTTGCTTACATAAGCTTCAGAATCTTTACCTCTAAAATAAGTATAATTTTGTGATGTTGTGAGGACCAGATGCAATAATTTAGGTAAGTGCTTAGCACAGCTTGGTTCAGGGACAAGAAAGCATAGACTTAAATGTATCAAATGTTTTTCAGCTACTCTCCTTTGTACATGACAGCACTTGGTTAATTTCTCTCTCATAACAAAAGTTGTGTTTTATTTGTGACTCATGGGCGCCATGCCCACTGGGCTGGGATCTTAAGGGGAGAAATCAGTTTTCATCTCTTTATCCTTAGCAATTAGCAAAGTCACTCATAACGTAAAAGATGTTTGATGTCTATGGGCATTGAAAGATGGAAGGTGGTGGAATTATGGAATTGTTAGATGAATAGATAGAAGGATGAAAGAAATGGATAGAAGGATGAAATGGATAGAAGGATAGATGCATGAAAGGATAAATGGCTGAAAGAATAAACAATTACAACAAGGTAGGGATAGAGAATTCAGTATTTATTTATTGAACATCCATCATGTGCCAAAAAAATCAATTGGCTATTTTACATATATGTTACTAATACTCCATTAGGTTATTATGTTATAGAAGAGAAAAGCAAAGCTTAGAAATATTTTTAAAAACACACTAAAAAACACAGTTCATACTTTTGACTTTACCAAAAAAGCTCTTAAAAAATGTTCTTTCTGAAAAAAAAAAAGAAAAAAATGTTCTTTCTGTTTGATTAGAACATGTAATAGACTTTATCTATTTAACATGATAAAAATATTTGCTCTTTATCCAGGAGATTGGATTACACAATCAATAAGAAAATTGAGCGTAGTCTAGATTGTTAATGTAGAAAAAAAAGGCACGATCCATTAGAGAAAACAAAAGATTTGGTGAGCATTTCGAAATACAAACAAGGCTTGGGCTTCTCTAGAGTAGACACAATTTTATTTATTTTCCATTTCTGGATTCAACCCAGTAATGTCAGAGATGAAGAATTAAAACCTATACAATATCTTTGAAGGATAACTCTGAGGAATTATGTGGACAAAGAACTTATAGGCTTGTACAGATCACCACTGCAACATTATTTATAGTTTCTCGGTAAAGTTCATGCCTGTGAACGGGAAGACGTTAACTAAAATGTGAGGAAATGGAGCTTACCATAGAAGCCTGGTTAAAGGAATTCTAAATGAAAGCCACATGTCTAGTAGCCCATTCACAGAGTAAATATTTGTGGGATAGGAATACACTCTAGAATCTAGAGTCTGCATCTAGAATGTAGTTCTAGGAGAGTCAAAGATGTATGCTGCCTGCCCTCCCATGTCTCCTAGTTTGTAGAGGTGAAGATTCAGGGAAAATACACTGTTTCAGAGATACAATGAATGTTTGTGTAGCAGAGTGAAAGAGTTGCCAGTGAAGCACTGGGAATATGGCCCTTCAGGGACTGAAGGAGTTTGCGATGTTCTCTGAAATCGGTGGTATTTTCTTTATTTCCATGAAACGTGAGTGGAAATCCGCCAGCTGGACAAGGTGAGGCCCATAATTTCCCAGCCTACAAGGTGAAACCACAATAAGAGGGACAAATACACCCCTGGGACTTGAAATGGCTCCTTTTGACTTGGAAGGCTGCGTATGGCTTTAGTGTTCAGATATAACGGTTTGTTTTGGAGAGTGACTGCTAAGTTTGAGACAGCTGTGGTAGACTGCAGTCAGACCATGAACCATAGAAGGGAATACACAGACGCACACAGTTATCCTTACTTGGTGTCATTTTGGGGCCCCTTCCAATCATATATATATATAGTTTTATGTATATATACACACAAAAGAACAGAACTTTTGTTATGAGAGAGAAATTAATGAAGTGCTATCATGTATAAAGGAGAGTAGCTATCAGGTACAAAAAGTATTTGATTCATTTAAGTCTATGCTTTCTATTCTGTGAGCCAAATATACATAATTGTATATATGATATCTATGAATACATATAAGTATATATACTATATAGTTAGATATAATTTCCAAATATAGACACATAATTGCACATGTGTACACAATGCACATATACATATGTTTATATATATATATATTTTAAGATTTATTCTGAAGAGAGAGCTCATGTGAGTGGGGGGAGGGTCAGAGGGAGAGAGAGAGACTCTCAAGCAGACACCCATCTGAGCATGGAACACAACACAGGGCTGAGATCATGACCTGAGCTAAAATCAAGAGCTGGACACTTAACCAACTGAGCCACCCAGTGCCCCTATATATTTTTGAATGCAAGTTACAAGCTACAATTTTATTTATTAGTGCATGCACACAAAAGAGGGATCTTTTTAAAAAAAGAATATTTGTTTAAGTAATCTTTATGCCCAACACGGGGCTCAAACTCACAACCCTGAGATCAAGAGTTGCACACTCTTCCAACTGAGCCAGCCAGGCGTCCTGCAAAAGAGGGATCTTGATCATTGTTTCCTCCTTTCATTTTATAATTTTTGTTGTTTTCTCTTACAGAAATAGTCACATTTTGACTGATCTTATTACTTCTTGCTTCATTTTGTACAGTACTCAAAACTTGAATAAATGATAAAAAAAAAATTTTCTTGTACCCTTCCTTATTATTTTGAGCACTGATGAGGAGTGACCTTAATAGGATTAGGAAAATCACAGCATCTCAGTGAATGGCCTGATGGGCGCATGGCTTACTGTTCACTTCTGCCACCTACATGTCTTGCCATACTTCTTGAAACCAGTTGCGTTCTGATGCTGAATTAGTCCCCGAAAGGAGACTTTTCAAAGGACTTGAAGGTACCATTTAGCTTTTGTGTGGAGTGTGCTATCAGAATGTCCTTTGTGGCTCATACTTTCCCAACCTACATCATTAATCCTAGAAATGGGATCCCTGATATGTTCTGTCAGTGGTTTCTGAAATGACTATTGATACCTTAATTTTTTGAAAGAGCCAAAATAAACCAATCAATAAAAGTACCTTTGTATAGCAAAATATATGAATTGTCCTAATCCCTTTGTTTATCATCGGACAAGAATGACCATAGCAAGCAACACTTCATTTACCAAAATGCTGGCTCCATTGCAATTACCATCTCTCTTCCCTGTTAGACTGTATTTTGCGCCCGTCATATTCTGTATTTGAAAGGTATCTTCAGTTTCCCTAAGCAAGTTATTAGGTTTTTTAAAAATAAGATAAAGCAATTTGGTTTTCTGAAAAGCAAAGAGCCCCTTCTAAACTCTCCCTTCTCTTTCCTCTGAAGATAATCGTTTGTTGGAAATAGTAAGCCAAGAACAAAAGAATCACAGTGGCATGACTAAAGCTTGGAGAATTTGCTCAGAAAAGTTCCCCAAATACAGGTCTTTAGGAGCCAGTAAATTAAACTGCAGACACTATGTCTCATTGGCCCCAACACACAGGGTCATCTGATTATGCCTCCTCATAAATGGCCAAATTAATCTCAATCCCTTTAAAAGGTGTTATTCCTGTAGAACTCAAGAATATGTGGTTAGTTTACTGTCATTCCTGAAAAGTTCTGTTTCTCTGGTAGCAACCGATAAAGATGGGGATTTCTCAAAGTCAATCACTCAAAATAAAGAACTTAAATCCATTTTAACGTACCCCTGGGAAGCAGATCTGCATTAACCTCGTCTAGGACTTCTCCAGCAATAATAAGGTTTAAGAGAGTACCCAGCCACCGGTGATTTCTGCAAGTGATATAATGAAGGGACAGAGACAATGAGGCAAACATAAAATGGGACCTGGGATTAAGGGATCTTCCACTCAGCCATGTGCAGAATGTTGAAAATTAATGTGGTATTGTTTCGCAAAAGCAGCTGTCAAGTTATTGTAATTTGCAAATTTTTTTTTCCTTCCTCTTCTCCTTCACTGAAGGCATATTAGAAATGGCTTCATTTCTGAGGGATGACAAAGTTAATCCTATTTTGAGTTCCATTTGAAGAAAATGACACTTAAAGCTTGTTTTGCATTTATCAAATGAGCCAGTGAGCTCAACATTTACTGAGTGCCTCTGAATGGAAGACACAGTGTTAGATACCAGGGTTGTAAAGATGAATTGAGAACAGTCACTTCCACCAAGACATTTAATGTCTGGTGGGAGTTGCAGAGCAGAACTTTGTAATTTTCTGTTTCTGTAAATATATGAGTAGAGCTAAGCAAAGTGTGGAAAGGGGAGGACACAGGTGGACCTAATGGGTTGCCTGAAAGTTTAAGACCAACCAACGGCATGGGGACAAACTCAAAGGAAGCAGACTGGTGCCAGGCAAGGTCTAGGGTGGGGTGTGGGTCTTCTAAGGTCTTTCACATATCCAGGGGCAATCTGTATCTTCAAAGAAATATCTCACTGTATTAGAATTATGTAATAATGTATACTGAATACAACTTAATTACATGCACATGAGCAAGAGTGCTGTGTTTTATCTTCCAGCATCTAGCAGTGTGTGGGATCTTGTGTGCACAAAGTGAATGTTTGAATAAATGAATCCAAGAATGACAGAAATTTAGTCATACCTAAACAAAACTTTTGAGTATAGTATTAGGGGCCCCACATCCATGCTCAAGAGAAACAAAAACACGGGGCTGTTATTGTGATACAAAGTAGAAGTTCAGAACCTGGGACAGTAAAACACTTCAGAAAATGACCAACCAAGGTGGGCAAGGAGAAATTATCTGGGATACTGGTTATACTAAGTGTAGGGATGCTTAGGAATAATTCGTAAGAGGTAGTGAATTTGGAGGGTGCAGGGCCATTTGGTAAGTCTAACAGTATAGAAGTTGTTCAGGGGCGTATGGGTGGCTCAGTCGTTTAAGCGCCAGATTGGGCTCAGGTCATGATCCTGGGGTCCTAGGATAAAGCCCCTCCCTCTTCAGGCTCCCTGCTCAGCGGAGAGTCTGCTTCTTCCTCCCCCTCTGCTGCTCTAGCTCTCTCTCTCTCTCCCTCTCTGTCAAATGTATACATAAATACAATCTTTAAAAAAAAAAAAAGGTAGTTGTTCAGGTAAACTGCAGAAATATCTAACTAAAGGATTAGATAAATAACAAAAAGGAACTCCATCCCTTTGCATTTACTTTATACCAAGGCATGCCAGAATATTGATTGCTTTAAATTTCCACGAGTGCTTCCCTACAATGCTCTGCAGCTAAAAACCTTCCAATCATAAGGACTGCACAGCACCCCAAATAGAAATGCCATCAAGTTTATTTTGATAAGTTGTATTTGTTCTGTATCTGAGAGGTCTACCACAGATGGAACATATATCACATGATTACCTGGGTTCCCACTTGCTAGGGACTTCCTACTTGCCAGTTGGTCAGAAGCTGATCAGCCACTGCACTCTCACTTTGATCCATTGCATTTTATTTTTTCTGTAGCCAAAGAACTTGGCATCCAAACAGAAGTGTCATCACTGGATAATGGATATACTTGAATCAGCCAAGCCACCCATCCGGCAGCAGGATATTTGACAGTCCTTCTGGTTAAAGAAAAGAAGGTGCTTTACAAAGAAGTTCTTCTCATTCTCATGAATTTTCAGGGTTGGACTTTTATTTTCCATCTGGCATCTGTTCGTTTCTAATTTTTTGAGTTTAGGTGAACAAATTATAGGGGAAATAAGGAGAATTCAAAGATACCATTCTGAGACATAGGGCAATAACCTGGATTATGAACTCAGATCTACCCCTTATTCTAGGACTAGGTTAATCAGCCAACTTTTCTGGGCTTCAGTTATTTGTCTGTAAAATTCATCATTCATCTATATATTCCTTCATTCAATATGTATAAACTGAAAATGTAGTATGTAGTCATCTAGGTGCTAAGAATATAATGGTAAGGGGAAAAAATCCATTATTATCAATGAATTATAAGGGAGGAAAACTTTCCCTTTCTTTCCCTCTATGTTTTTTGACTGGTCTAATAATTAAATTGGCATAAGACAGATTAACAGGAAAAAAATAAATTTAATTTTGTATATAGGGGAGCTCATAAAGATACAGGACTCAGAGAAGTCACCAGTGCAGGCAGCTTTTATACCTTTTAGGCAAAGAAACAAACAAACAAAAAAATCTGTGAAGAAGTGAAAAGACAGAAGGCTTTGGGCTTGGGATAGTAAATTAGTGAAAGTAACCAAGTGTGTCCCTCTGGTGATAAGGATATCTCTTCTCCTCTGCATACAGGGGGGTCATTTTCACATGGGAGATTTATTTTCTGCTCTCAGCCTGTCAAAGGAGGGTTCAGAGTGTGTTTCTTGTATTGGTTGTTTCTTAAGTAACTTTACACTTGATCTTAGCCAAAAGGCCAAAAAGCGATGTTTTTCTTAAATAACTTTAAACCAGAATAATCAATATACCACAATGGTCTATTTTGGGGTGGCGTATTCTCCTGCTCAGAATCATGAAATTTGGGGCACCTGGGTGGCTCAGCCGTTAAGCGTCTGCCTTAGGCTCAGGTCATGATCCCAGAATCCTGGGATTGAGCCCCACAACAGGATCCCTGCTCAATGGGAACCCTGCTTCTCTCTCTCCCACTCCCCCTGCTTGTGTTCCCTCTCTGTCTTTGTTTCTCTCTGTCAAATAAATAAATAAAAATTCTTAAGAACAACAACAAAAAAAGAATCATGAAGTGTAATACACATCACATTTATCGAAAGGCTCCCATAGTACGAACACATATAACAGGGACTTTAACCTGTTGAGAGAGATGCCTGGGCAAAATGACACTTGAATTGAGACCTAAAGTTTAAAGATAAGTTAACCAGGAAGAAAGGGACAGAGAAGTGTTTTCAATGCAGGGAAAACAGCATTTGCAAAAGCCCTGTGGTTGGAACTGGTTGCGGAAGTTTGGAAAAAGGCCCGTGTGAACTGAACACAGAGAACAGTTCCATCATTGTTTCTCAGTCTTTGCTGTGCACATACAGCTCCTGGGGATTTTCTTTTAAATGCAGGTTCTGCGGATACCTGGGTGGCTCAGTTGGTTAAGTGGCTGCCTTCCGCTCAGGTCATGATCCCAGCGTCCTGGGATCGAGTCCCACATAGGGCTCCTTGCTCGGCAGGGAGCCTGCTTCTCCCTCTGCCTCTGCCTGTGCTTGCTTGCTCTCTCTCCCTTTCTCTCTGTCAAATAAATAAATAAAATATTTTTTTAAAAAATAAAATAAATGCAGGTTTTGGTTTAGCAAGTTTGAAGTGGACCCTGAGAACAGAAGCTCTCTTCCTGAGAGACCTCCCAAGTGACGTCAGTCTTCCTGGCCCAAAGACCACATTCTGCCCAATAAAGTGCTAGATGGAATTTGGTTTCTAACATGATGACCAAAAAGGGGAATTGTGTTGTTTATTTTAGCATTACCTAAGAAAGGGCAGGGATGGGACATTAGCATGCCAAAACAACTTTGTCATTCTCCTATTTATCTTTCTCTTTTCTCCTCACACTCTTCCCCAGTTTTTAGCTTCACTCTCTCTCTAAAGCAAATGCAGAGAGGGGAGCATTTTGGCCTATGGTAGAGAACCTTTTCTACCCTAGGGAACATGGGGCTCATGCCCCATTAGAGGCATCTAGTTAGAGATTCCTCTAACTAGAGCTTCACGGCAATAGTTTGACCAATCTCTGTAGCTAAGGGCAAGTTATTGACCCATCTTGGGTCATAAGTTTGCCTGGGTCAGGTATAACCTGATTTACCTGAATATATAGTTATGAAGGTATCAGCACTGAATAAAGAATCATTGTGAGTTTATCAGTGATTCAATTTATGTCTCCTAAAGATATCAAAATGATAGATTAAATTTAAAGCTGTAGTTCAGGTTTTACTAGGGCTTAGGTGAGAACCAGAAAGAGACGTCATTTTACCCTCTAATAATTCTATTTATTTATGCATTACACAAGTAAGCAATCATTATTTAGGGAGGAAAGCAAGAAAATGACAAATTAAATACTACTGCTACTAACCTCTCAAAATGTATGTTGGAACTAAATGAACAGAATTCTATTTTGAGTTGCTGTAATTCTATAGACAACTCCTGTGGATGTTCAGAATAGAGTCAGTAAAGGTCAACAACATTTCATGTGATCCAGGACCTTATCACAAGCTCCTCCAGCATGTGGAGAATTATTATGAGACCAGAGGCCCTTTCTTCTCCTAACATCAGATCCCTTTAATAGAGAGAAAACAGTTGAAAAGAAAGAAGCCAACATAAGAATACATTACCAGGGTCACTGTGATATGTTAATTAAAACAACAACAACAACAAAACACTGTAAACTTTACTTATACTCCTGTGGCCCTGGGTATACCGTTGGTTCATTTATAATATGAATCAAGGGCATATCATGATATGCCCTTGATTTCAAGATGTTTAGTCTACTGGGGAGGATGATAATGGTTACAATTTCTGTAAGAAGAGAAATTTGAATAAGAGGCAGAATTATAATAAGGAAGAATATCATCAGGAGATGGAGAATCCGAACTTGCCCGTACTAGTCGGAGAGACTTTCACAGAAGTGGAAGCATTTCAGGCCTTTCGGCTGAGGAATGAAGACTTAATTAGTGGGAAAATCTCAGGCTGCAGGAAGCTTAAGACAGAGCAGAGTAATTTACAATTTCTTACATTCTCTCTAGAGACTATATGAGTAGGTCAGAAGTGCAGGTGGATATGGTGTGAGTGTGTAGGGTGGGGGGAGTTGGGGCAAGAAACAGGATTGGGGATGAATTATGATCAAAGGAGAGTAGCCTGAGTAGGTAGGATGGAGATACCACAAAAGAATTTCTCTGCACTTCAGTTTTCTACCTGTTAGGTCAGCATAAAAATGCATATGTCTTTTCTCATTTAATAGACAGGACAACCTCAGAAGGTAAGTGTCTGGAACACTGTCAGCACTTAATTAATAGCGGTTGTGTAGGGGAGAAAAAATAATTTTCCCTTTACCCTTCCAGGTTCTTGCCTAAGTCTTTCCTGTAATAAAAGATGGACTAACATGAAAACAACAAACTGAAGTTTGGTAACATTGTATGCATCCTGTGTACCTGGAAGAAGCCCAAGGAAACTAAGAACTCCCCCAGTGGTCCAAGCCATCCCCTTAAATACTCCTCTGCCTAAAGACAGAAGACCATGAGAGACAGGGAAGCCAGCTGTGGGAGGAAAAGCACAGTAAGGAAAGGTATGCTTGTTACGCAGGTTTAAGTCACTGCCTTCTCCATTGATAACAGTTTTTAGAGATATAGTCGCTTCCTCTTCCAGATACAAAGAGGGAGCCTCTTACAAATGGAGATTTACTTTAAAATGTAAATTGTCTCTCATCAAAGGATAACTTTTACCTTGTTTTCCAAGCTTTCCCTGTTGTCTGCTGTTTCTTAAAAATAACCAGCCTAGGGACGCCTGGGTGGCTCAGTTGGTTGAGCGGCTGCCTTCGGCTCGGGTCATGATCCCAGCATCCTGGGATCGAGTCCTGCATCGGGCTCCTTGCTCAGCAGGGAGCCTGCTTCTCCCTCTGCTTCTGCCTGCCTCTCTGCCTGCCTCTCTGTCTGCCTGTGCTCTCTCTCTCTCTAACTAATGAATGAATGAAATCTTAAAAAAAAAAAGCTTCACCTTTAAAAAAAAAAAAAAAACCAGCCTAACATAATCATTATGCCAAAAAGCGTATTTTGGGGTGGCCAGTTGTGCTCCCTTTCTTTTGAATTGTGGGAATTCACAGTGCCTCTGCAGACAAAACCTGAATTGTATATGCCTCCCTGGATGAGACTAATCAAAAAGCAAAGGAAGAGTGCCTGGTCAGATTCTTACTGTGGCTCAAGGTTCTAGGGAGTAAATGCTAATGTTTAGGTTTGGAAGAAAAACAGGCACCTGTGGTAGTCACGTACTTCACAACTCCTTGACTTCTCTCCCTTATCACACACTGCCCCATATATTATTATCCTGACCATTACAGTTACAGTTTTCTCCTTGCTTTGCACTTGTGCCTGAGGTATTGCTAAGACCCCAGTAAAAGTGGAAACAAAGCTTGGCACAGGGTCTTTCGCCACTAGAGCACCCGGTCCCTAGGCCTCTCCTTTCTCCTGCTAAGGTGTCTGGAGTAATCTTTTCATTCACTGTCTCAGGGTTTGATGGCCAAACCCTACATTGAATGAAAATCCTATTGATACTGAAAAGTAAAATCAGGTATATTTGTGTGTGTGTGCGTGTGTGTGTGATGTGTAAATACAGTGGCAAAACTTCTTGTAAGGAAAAAGATGGAAAAGAAGTACTATACTTCTAGATTTTTTTTACCTTAAAAGCTAGATAACGAAGGAATATTCTAGAAGAATTTATAAACCCTAAGGTTTATAGGGAAAATATTATTTATTTATTTATTTTTAAAGGTTTTATTTATTTATTTGACAGATCACAAGTAGGCAGAGAGACAGGCAGAGAGAGAGGAGGAAGCAGACTCCCTGCGAAGCAGAGAGCCTGATGCAGGGCTCGATCCCAGGATCCTGGGATCATGACCTGAGCCAAAGGCAGAGGCTTTAAACCACTGAGCCACCCAGGCACCGCCCCAAAAATATTATTTATTTTACTAAAGTTTCTTTTTAACTTTTTTTAGAGCTTCAAATGCCGGATATCATTGGTAACATTTTATAGTAAAAATTCTATTTGATCCAACATATACTTTGAGATCAATGTAGTCTTATAGCAACTCCACTGAGAAGTTAATCATTGTCCCCATGTTCAAGTGAGGAGTGATGAGTGTGTGCAGTTTGGTGGTTAGAGAACTGAAGTTTACCTTCTTGAGTAGCAGAATCCATCATCTAGCCTTCTGTAGAACTCAGATCCCATACTCTAAAGCAGGGGAAGAAAGAAGATCCAATGGATAGCAGTGAACTGTGCTGTGCTTTTTCACCTGTCCTCCTCATTAGAGTACTATAGTGATCTGTATCTGTATCTTCTTGTTTAATGCTACATTGTGACTTTGACATCTCTATATACCTACCACTATATTATATTTCTCCTTTTGCATATTGCCCTAGGAAAACAAAACACAAGAAAATAAAAAGAAACACAGATACAGACACCTGCCCAAACCAAGGCTGGACACCAATTCAAATGGCATGGCAGGAGGGAATACAAGGAGAGAACAGTCAGACTGAGAGAAGAGGTGTTTTGCAGTTTCTCAAGATACTGTGTCTTTTGAGTTGGAGAAAAAGACTGAAGTGGAGAAAGAGGGCTTATGGGCATATCTTGTCTTCTTTAACATCATTACCTCCTCTGAATGATAAAGACATGTTGGAAAGGAAGAAATTTTACTTTATCCTTCAAGATTCCTTTGGTTGGTCTAAGGATTAAGTTGGCATGAAAGGGATTAACAGGAGAAAATAAAATTTAACTACATACATACCGGTGCTCCGTAAGAATTTGAGACTCACAGGGAGCCAGGCAGTTGAAGCTTATATGCTGTCGTCCTGAGTTACAGAAAAGTGAGCAGCAGTCTGGGACTTCAAAAGAAGGAAGACAATTCCCAGGAAGGTGAGGAAGAGTACATATTTGGTAAACAAATGTTCACTGGGTCATACAGAAACAATGGGACATGGAGAGGAATTTTAACAAACAGATGGTGCTAAATTCCTCCTTGTCTACCTCCCATAGTTCATATTATAATGTAGTTACCTGTGGTGATAGCTCCCTCTCTTAGGGCAGGTCCTCAATCTATATTCTTTTAGGCAATTAAGAGAAGGGTCAAAGGTTATTTCTGAGCCTCCTGTTTCTTAAAGAGAATCAGCCTTAAATAATCCACATGCCACAGGGACACGTTTTGGGATGGCAAATTTTGCAATCCTACAGACACCTCGCGCTATTCCCACAATCCTGCAATAAATTGGCGATGTATTGGGAAAATGAAGCAAAGGCTCATATATTCATGTGTCAATATGTTGCATGCTCATGTGAACTATGGCATTTAGACAGGACCTGCCACATAGGTGCTCAGGAAACATTTATTGAATGCTTAACTAAAGTTACTTATTTATCAGAGAGGAAGGGGTAGTATCTTTTTTGTATTTGTAATGATTTCATATTTTTTTCTTTTCTTTTTCCTTTGTTTCCTTTTTTAATGAAGCATCCTGTCCAATTTTTCTCCTTTTGTTCTAAACAATTCTGTTCAATTACAAAGACAAATGGCAAAAGATTTCCATATGTGTGGGTGTGTATGTGGATATAAGTGTCTGTGTAGACACATACATGAGTTTGTGTCTGTATGTGTTCATGAGTATATATATATATATATATATATCTTCCTGTGTATTGGTATATGCATGAGTTTGTGTACATGAGCTGTGTATGTACACATAGATATGCATCTGTATGTGTGAACTTGTGTCTGTATATATAGATCTGTGTGCATCTGTCTATAGTATCTGTCTGCATATGTGTATGTGTTTCTGTCAATGTGTGCATCATGTGTGCATGTCTATCTGTGTGTATCTTTTATTTTGTTTTCTTAAAGATTTTACTTTTATTTATTTGACAGACAGAGATTGCAAGTAGGCAGAAAGGCAGGCAGAAAGAGAGGAAGGGAAGCAGGCTCCCTGATGAGCAGAGAGCCCGATGCGGGGCTCGATCCCAGGACCCCGAGATCATGACCTGAGCCAAAGCCAGAGGCTTTAACCCACTGAGCCACCCAGGCGCCCCTGTGTGTATCTTTTAATCCATATGTATTTGTGTGCCTGTGTATATGTGCCTATGTAGACATACATGTGCCTCTCTGCACATATGTGCCTTTGTGTGTGTCTGTATGTGAATTTGTGTATCTCTGTGGATAGTTACTACATGTGTGTGTGTATCTACTTGTGTAAGTTTGTGTGTCTGTACACATGCACCATTAAACATACTTCCTACTTTTTAAATAAATGAAAGTGTTGCTTGCAGAAAAAATAAGCTACTTAGAGCCTAATGTTCTGGAAAAATTCATATTAAAAGACATCTGCTTACACCAAATTATGTTTTGCCTATGTTTAGCCACAGGTGTTAAAAAAATGATAAGCACTTGGAAAGTAGACAAATCGAAAATTGTAAGAGTGTTCATATTTATCTTAGCTTTCACAATGAATCAAAGTATAAACAATGAAGAAAGTGAGTTTTCATAAGTGAGTTCCATTTGGCATAAATAGGAGTCATTTCTCATAGAAATGTGCTGACACTAGGCACATTCTGAAAGCTTATAGTGCAATGAATCTGCTTACCTGATATTAATTTACTTTTTATAGTTTTTTAAAATATAATATTGATTAAATTAGCATTTGGATTAATGACCTTTTAAATTCAGCGAGACTGCAGCAGTAGTTTCTTAATATAGAATGATCCCTGAAAGACCAAAATGTTTGAAAATCAGTTTTCTAAATATTTTATACCTATCTTTTGTATATATCATTATATATTTATGGCATATGTTTGTATTAATTTATACTATATAAATGTATAAGCATAAATATATAGATATTCAGCCATTATACATATATGCACACATGCATATATTTGTTATATATTCATACACACATATAGCATAAATCAAATTCAATTAATGTAAATTATCTTAAAAAACATTTTTGAGCACCTGGTAAATACCATATTATTATGTTAGATACAGAATAGCAAGATTACAAAAAGTGCCCCAACTTTAAGAACTCAGTGAAAAATGATAATGTGGGGTCCTTTGTTCAAAAAGCAGGAAAAAAAGTGTGATTAAAGGCACACACAAAGATTTTTTTCTGTTTTTCATGGTCTCTCCTTCTTGACTTGTCATGGTGTTCTGTTTGTTTTTTAATTTGCTAGCAAATGCTTTTCTAAGTAAAGAAAAATTAAAATCTAAGTTATTAGCATGCATTTTACCATTCCTCTTTATATTGTACAGTTACAGTTTTTTTTCCTTTTTTTAAATATTTTATTTGACAGAGAGAGATCACAAGTAGGCAGAGAGGCAGAGAGAAAGGAGGAAGCAGGCTCCCTGCTGAGCAGAGAGCCCCGATGCGATGCGGGGCTCAATCCCAGGACCCTGAGATCATGACCTGAGCCAAAGGCAGCGGCTTTAACCCACTGAACCACCCAGGTGCCCCCAGTTACTGTTTTAAATGCAAATATCAGAGCATGTAACCTTCAAGCAGAACTGTGGAAATTACCTACTCCTAATAAGGTGCATCCTTCAAGGTGCTTTGAGCTTGCCAGAAGAGATGAACATAAGCCAGCCTCAGAAAGTTTGGAAGGAGGAAAAGAGGAGAGCCCTAGACAGGATGGAGTGCTCCAGAGCAAGGGGAATCTCATGGAGCAAGTAAGGACTTTCACCGGTACATTGCTCCTTACATGAGCTGCCAGACCTATTCCTAGTGTCCAAAGATGAAGTGTAGGAATTTGACCTGAGCATTTCCTCTTTCTCATGAGCCCATCATCTCAACCGTGGCAGGTGGGCAAACTCCCCAATGATCTTTAAGCCTGGTGCCTGGAAGTGCTAGATACCCAGATAAGGGTTACTGAGAAGTATTTCCACCAAGTAGCAGCTTCCGCATGACCAGCCACCTGCCAGAAACTCTGGGGTGCTCTCAGGTCAGTGTGAGATGGCTGTCATCATGCTCTTCCCCAAACAGCTATGGGGTATGTGTACCCAGATTTTCCCATACCTGCAGGAAGTGGACAGAAGTATCAGTGCTTGAGCCAGGGTGGGAAGGGGATCCCAGGGAGTAAGGGAATGGACAGCTGAGGATCTGTTTTCAGGTTATGGGAGGTGGAGCCACTAGTGAAGCAAGCCTCCGAGCCCCATGCACATGTCCCTTTGACCCATCTTTCAATGGACAAATTCAATGAAAAAACAAAACAAAACATTTGAAGATAGCAACTATAGAGTATCATTCCCCAAGCAGAACCCATTCTGGAGAGGGTGAAGTGACTGGTCACATACCCATGAAGCCAGACCTGAGTAGACAAGATGGTGACATACTTTAATGGAGCAATAGAAATATGTACTTGAGTACAGACTTATCATAGAGGAGGGTGTTTTCCTAACCCCCAGAGGGTGAAAGTCAGGTGGAAAGAAGGGATGGTTTCTAAAGAAGTGGAGACCTGAGCTGAGTTTTGAATCTGCATCTGAGTTCTTTGGACCACTAAGGACTAGAAATGGCATTCCAGGCACAAGAGAGTCCATGTCCAAAGTCTCAGGAGTGTGGAAAGTCATGGCATATTCGAAAAGCTGCAAATGATGGTGTTGTAGCAGTGTGTGCATATGTGCAAGCTCGCTTGTGCATGGAGGGTAAACAAAGATGCAGGAGGAGTAGCAAGCACTTGGTGCTGAGTTGCTTGGTGATAGAATTGTTTTCGTCCATAGGAGCTTGAGGCTCTGTAGATACTTGAGATGAATTAAGACTTGTGTATACTCAACCTCAAACATGAGACCTTCAGTTGACAAAAAGCAAAAAATAACAGGGTGAATTATACTCTGCAGTCTGAAATGTCAGAAATTTGTCATTGATATGCAACAACATCAGCCTGGAAAGGTCTTAGGTTGAACTGGAAGAAAAGAGCTCACATGATATTAGACTACTTTCTAAAATTTCTCTGATTGTGTTCCATTAGGGTATCCCATTCATGTTATTAAATAACCTTAATTAAATTGAATTTGATGATGAGGTTTAAGCTGCCTTCACTCTACGTATATGCCTGCATAACACCCTAGATCTCATTTTCTAATTAAGCAGAGAAATCACTTTTAAAAATATCTCCATTTCATTTTTTTTGTTTTTTATTTAAACATATAATGTAACCCCACCACCCTCTCTCAACAACCCTCCCTCCCCCCCCCCCCAATTTTTTTATGACATTAAGAGTCTCTTTTGGTTTGTCTCCCTCACGATCTCATCTTGTTTCATTTATTCTTTTCCTACCCCCTTAACCCCCACCCCCATTGCATCTCCACTTCCTCATATCAGGGAGATCATATGATAGTTGTCTTTCTCCAATTGACTTATTTCGCTAAGCATAATACCCTCTAGTTCCATCCATGTCGTCGCAAATGGCAAGATTTCATTTCCTTTGATGGCTGCATAGTATTCCATTGTATATATATACCACCTCTTCTTTATCCATTCATCTGTTGATGGACATCTAGGTTCTTTCCATAACTTGGCTATTGTGGACATTGCTGCTATAAACATTCAGGTGCATGTGCCCCTTCAGATCACTACGTTTGTATCTTTAGGGTAAATACCCAGTAGTGCAATTGCTGGGTCATAAGGTAGCTCTATTTTCAACTTTTTGAGGAACCTCCATGCTGTTTTCCAGAGTGGTTGCACCAGCTTGCATTCCCACCAACAGTGTAGGAGGGTTCCCCTTTCTCCGCATCCTCGCCAGCATCTGTCATTTTCTGACTTGTTCATTTTAGCCATTCTGACTGGTGTGAGGTGGTATCTCATTGTGGTTTTGATTTGTATTTCCCTGATGCCCAGTGATGTGGAGCACTTTTTCATGTGTCTGTTGGCCATCTGGATGTCTTCTTTGAGGAAATGTCTGTTCATGTCCTCTGCCCATTTCTTGATTGGATTATTTGTTCTTTGGGTGTTGAGTTTGCTAAGCTCTTTATAGATTTTGGATACTAGCCCTTTATCTGAAATGTTGTTTGCAAATATCTTCTCCCATTCTGTCAGTTGTCTTTTGGTTTTGTTGACTGTTTCCTTTGCTGTGCAAAAGCTTTTGATCTCGATGAAGTCCCAATAGTTCATTTTTGCCCTTGCTTCCCTTGCCTTTGGCGTTGTTCCTAGGAAGAAGTTGCTGCAGCTGAGGTCGAAGAGGTTGCTGCCTGTGTTCTCCTCAAGGATTTGGATGGATTCCTTTCTCACACTGAGGTCCTTCATCCATTTTGAGTCTATTTTCATGTGTGGTGTAAGGAAATGGTCCAATTTCATTTTTCTGCATGTGGCTGTCCAATTTTCCCAACACCATTTGTTGAAGAGGCTGTCTTTTTTCCATTGGACATTCTTTCCTGCTTTGTCAAAGATTAGTTGACCATAGAGTTGAGGGTCTATTTCTGGGCTCTCTGTTTGGTTCCATTGATCTATGTGTCTATTTTTGTGCCAGTACCATACTGTCTTGATGATGACAGCTTTGTAATAGAGCTTGAAGTCTGGAATTGTGATGACACCAGCTTTGGCTTTCTTTTTCAATATTCCTTTGGCTATTTGAGGTCGTTTCTGGTTCCATATAAATTTTAGGATTATTTGTTCCATTTCTTTGAAAAAATTGGATGGGATTTTGATAGGCATTGCATTAAATGTGTAGATAGCTTTAGGTAGCCTAGACATTTTCACAATATTTATTCTTCCAATCCATGAACATGGAACATTTTTCCATTTCTTTGTGTCTTCCTCAATTTCTTTCATGAGTACTTTATAGTTTTCTGAGTATAGATTCTTTGCCTCTTTGGTTAGGTTATTCCTAGGTATCTTATGGTTTTGGGTACAATTTTAAATGGGATTGACTCCTTAATTTCTATTTCTTCTGTCTTGTTGGTGTAAGGAAGTGCAACTGATTTCTGGGCATTGATTTTATATCCTGACACTTTACTGAATTCCTGTACAAGCTCTAGCAGTTTTGGAGTGGAGCCTTTTGGGTTTTTCACATATAGTATCATATCATCTGCAAAGAGTGATAGTCTATAGTGATTTGGATGCCTTTAATTTCTTTTTGTTGTCTGATTGCTGAGGCTAGGACTTCTAGTACTATGTTGAATAGCAGTGGTGCTAACGGACATCCCTGCCGTGTTCCTGACCTTAGCGGGGGAGCTCTCAGTTTTTCTCTATTGAGAATGATATTTGCAGTGGGTTTTTCATAGATGGCTTTGATCATATTGAGGTATGTGCCCTCTATCCCTACACTTTGAAGAGTTTTGATTAGGAAGGGATGCTGTACTTTGTCAAATGCTTTTTCAGCATCTATTGAGAGTATCATATGGTTCTTGTTCTTTCTTTTGTTAATGTATTGTATCACATTGATTGATTTGTGGATGTTGAACCAAACTTGCTGCCCTGGAATAAATCCCACTTGGTCGTGGTGAATAATCCTTTTAATGTACTGTTGGATCCTATTGGCTAGTATTTTGGTGAGAATTTTTGCATCTGTGTTCATCAAGGATATTGGTCTGTAATTCTCTTTCTTGATGGGATCCTTGTCTGGTTTTGGGACCAAGGTGATGCTTGTTTTTAAGGAAAAAAAAAAAACCAACAAGAGAAATAAGCATTCTTTTTTTCCCCATCTCTTCTATTTTGCTTATAAAGTTGGGACTATAAATCTGAGATTAAAAACAAAACCAGAAATATTTGCATGGCATTTATTGTCTTTGTCATTCTCTTGGCAAGAAAAGATTTCAGTGGTTACTATGAAATCTACTTTCCAAAAAACAAAACTCTTAGGGGTTCCCTAACTCTTCTTCATCTTATCATTTCATGAAAGCTCTTGCTTTCAATATTCCCAAAGTATGTGTGTTCTTTCTGTTTTATCTGTCCCTGAAATCTTGCATTACTTTGCCACAATGATGGTGAATATATTTAATTATGTAATGTCGACATTAAAAAAACAAAAGAGCCAATTATTTTACCAGCAAAATGAGTTTATCTGGGAAGAGCAGAGGAATTGCAGTTCAGGACAGCAACCTATGGTGAACCATAGCAAGTCCAGAGAACAGAAGAGAGGGGCTTTCTTCTGCACGTGAAAGGAGGAAGCTGGGCAGGGTTGTTTGCTGAGTTCTTATTGGCTAAACTGTTGCACAGGAAAATCCTTCCTTCCTTCCACTGGGGTATGTGAAGCAAGCTTCCTCATATTGAGGGGAGGGAGGTATGCTTCCTACCATCGTGGTAGTGCCTGAGAGCCCACCCCCCCTTCAGGGATTCTCAACTCCATTTTGAATGAGGTTTCCTTTCATTTTTTTTTTTAATTTACTGTATATGTTAAAATATGCTTCATGTAGCATCCCCTTGTAGTCAGATTTTGAAGAGAGTGGGACCATGTTTTTTTATTCCCTTTGGTACCTACGGGCCACTAGCATTGATTTTGGCAAATAGACAACCCTTAATATTTGTTGTATTAAATTAAATCAATTAAGTGAATTAGTCATGGTAATTAACTCTCATTTTAAAGATCATAAAGTGGAGGAATATCCGCTAGTCTCTTTTTCAAAACCTGTATTTAATTTTTTTAAGGTATAGTTTTAGTTATAAGATTCATGGCCTCTGAGACACAGACCCCTTTCTCAAGGGTAGGATAGGTACAAGTGGACCCTTTAGAGTTAGATGTTCAATTAGAAGAGGGATCTAATAATCCATAAGCATGTTTAGGTTTCTCAGTCAATGAACACTACATTTCAATTCATCCTGTGTGGATGTTTATGGAATTTGAACTTGTTAGAATGGTCTCTTTATTTCTAACAGAGTGAGGAATTCATGGTCTGTTAGAAGTAAAAACAGTTTAAACGTGTGTTTAAGTACATGCATGTGTGCTTGGATTGGAAAGATGGTCAGTAGAGATGGGATGCTTTCTTTTTTCCCAGATGGGAGAGTGTGTTACTATGCACTGTAGAATTTGGCTTTTTTTTTTTTTTTGATCACCATCCTCATCTTTTTACTTTTTTAACCTGACATTTTAAATAAACTATTTTATTGAGTATTTACTACACATAAACACAACACAAGGTGATGAATGTGTATTCACCTTCATCCTTAAAACAGTCCTGGCCAATAAATATTCTTTTCTTCAAGACTTTATTTATTTGACAAAAAGAGCGAGAGAGAACATAAGCAGGGGGAGCAAGAGAGGGGGAAGTAGGCCTGCTGAGCAGGGAGCCCGATGCAGGGTTTGATCCCAGGACACTCGGGTCATGACCTGAGCCAAAGGCAGACGCTTAACCAACTGAGCTACCCAGATGCCCTGGCTGGTAAGTATTCCTATCTCTATTATGAAGAAATGGAGGCTGTCAGGGATTAAGAGACTTTCTCCAATTCTTGGAGCCCTTGATTGGCAGAATCTGGAATTCAGACCATTGTCATTTTGACTGCAAAGCCATTGTTCTTTCCTGACATGTGTTCCTCAAGATGTTGTTCATGGATCAGCTGTAGCAGACTCACCAATGGGTCTAGACTTCTTGGCTCACAATGCATTTGCAGGTATTTAGGGAGTGCCATTCATGGGACATCCTTGGCTGGGTCTTATCTCCACAACTATAGTCTCTGGTGGCGGTGGTGGTGGGGAGTGGGGAGGGGGCGTGTGATGACCCAGGAATCTGCATTTGAACAAGCCTGTGAAAACCACTACACTACTACACCACGTCATGCTGTTATGGAAGTGACACTGTAATTGATGGAATTTTTTTTTTTTTGGTAATTGATGGAATATTAAGTTTACATATAAAAATCAAAGTTGACAGAAGAAAGAAATAGCAAAACAGGTCTGGATGATTGCTACAGCAAGAAGTCACTTCCGTGTATCTACATTAAACAACTCTCAGGTCCGTATTGCTGAGTATCTACCAGTTGTGAACATTTCTAACATTTGGGGCAAATAGATTTTGGCACTGAACCCAATCACTGGACAGCATGTGCTGTGGCTCTGAGTTAGACATTGGAGCTGCTGCACGTATAGTAAGTTTTGCATGTGACATCACAGGTCTATTCTCAGACCTTTAAGCTGATTGGGATTTTCTTAGTCTTTGTTTATTTTGGGAAATAGTTTAATCT
The DNA here is from genome assembly GCA_003697995.1 of Taxidea taxus jeffersonii. Lineage (NCBI taxonomy): Eukaryota > Metazoa > Chordata > Mammalia > Carnivora > Mustelidae > Taxidea > Taxidea taxus. Next base: position 17,552 of record ML107506.1, on the reverse strand, counting down.
TTATATATGATAAGAAAATGTCAATTTTAGCTTTAGTCCAAATACTGTATAATCACAGCACTCTGATGTAAACTCCAGAGCTGAACTTGAGCAAACTTAACACATTCCATTTTGTAATGTAATAATCAAGTTTAAATCCAACTGCACTAGGAAATGACCATGAATGTAAGGGCAATTTACAGCCTAATGATCATATTTGCTGCTGCTGATGGAAATGATGATGCCTGTTCTCTAAAATGACTCTAGCCAAGGAAAGCAAAGCAATTGATTCTGAGCTTCTAATTTTAAATTAAAAGGAAGGAAGGAGGGATGGATGGGCAGATGGAAGGGAGAAAGGTAGGAAGGAACAGAAAAGAAAAAAAAAGAGGATAGTTTTAATTTGGGAAATGTTCTTCAGTTTTTCCAAATTGCAAAAAGTTTCATTTTCAGAGGATGTACTTCTATGTTCCCTGGCCCAAATCAGAAAAGACAAATTTTACAGCTCCTCACCTGTGTTATGTCTACTCTTCATATCCAATAAATATTTATTTCTACCTTTTTGGCCGTCAGCTTGCTGCAGGAGGCAGCATAAGCTTAGGGGTTAAGAGCATGTGTACTGCAAATAGACTGGTATGAATCAGGACCCTGCCTGTTTATATTGTGTAAATAAATGTAACCTTGTCACTCTGGCTTTGACCGCTTACCTAAAGGGAGGGGTGATAAGAGTCCGCACTCCATAAGGATGGTTTTTAATATTAATTAAGATAATAAATGCAAGATGGATAGCCCAGAGGTTACTACACATTATATTCTCATAAACTTTAGTTATTATTATTAATAAGCCCACTAGATTTTCCAACAAAAGACTGATGGAGGCATTTCTGAAAAGTGATTGATTTGGAGATCCAGCGTGGAGGGAACTTGTCAGTGGGCTAGGCACAGAGCCCAGGTGTTGATGGTATCACAGCTTAGCAAGTCGAATGTTTATTCGAAAAGTGGTGGCAATGCAGCCCCTCAGAAGGAAGAAGAAAAAGAACCTTACATCCATCAATTGATTTCTGGGAGCACACACTGCGCTCTCTGCTCCACATTTATTAATCCTTTTTCTTTCTTTCTTTCTTTTTTAGTTGTTTTTTGAGAGAGAGAGAGAGTGAGGGAGTGCGTAAGCAGGGGGAATGACAGAAGGAGAGGGAGAGGCAGGCTCCCCACTGGGTAGGAAGCCAGATGCAGAGCTGGATCCCAGGACCTGAGGACCATGACCTGAGCCAAAGGCAGACACTTAACTGACTGAACCACCCAGGCACCCCAGCTCCACATTTAGTAATTCTTGCCTCGAGGCTTGAAAGTTTGAGAATTAGCCAGAAAATAATAGCCAGGAAAACATGGAGTGGAGAATTTCATTTGTGGGAGGTCTTTGATTATATAGTAGAAACAGCGGTCTTAGAGTTTCTAACATTTCCTTATTCTAAAGGCCCAAGCAAGTCATTTTACCTCCACTTTTTGCATCTGTAAGATGTGGATAATACTGCTTGCTCTATCCCGCAGGATGGAGGGACAATCCTGAGACAGCGACCAGAGTGTTTACACAATATTAGAATCTATAAGGTAATTTTTCGGACATTATAATACAGTATTTTATTTTTTGTTATTTTTTTCCTCATTGCCCTCCTTATAAAACAGGTGTTTCATCTGCTCACTGACCTATAGAGTTGCTACAGCTCATCCACACCAATGTGCTTATTTTTAAGAGTCTAAAGGGGCGCCTGGGTGGCTCAGTGGTTAAGCCTCTGCCTTCAGCTCGGGTCGTGATCCCGGGGTCCTGGGATTGGGCCCCACATGGGGCTCTCTGCTCGGCGGGGACCCTGCTTCTCCCTCTTGACTCCCCCTGCTTGTGTTCCCTCTCTCGCTGTCTGTCAAATAAATAAACATAAAAAAAAAAGAGTCTAAAAAAACAATAACCTACTTATTTTGCTTTGCCGAATCCCTCTTCTGCTCTGTTGGATGAGTTTTTGTTGTCCTTTAAGACACATCGAAATGTCCTCATCTCTCTGAAGACTTGCTCCCTCTACCCGATCTCCCATATTTGGCCATTCCCTCTTTGTGGTCACATAACAATTTTCATGTGCCTCTGAGTACTCATATCAAATTATCTTATCATTTTCTGCCTGCCTGTCTACATCTGTAGACAGCCAGCTTCTTGAAACAAAGACGTATTCATTTTCATATTCATAGCACCTTGCATGGCATCTGGCAGAGAGGTGTCTGTCATTCAAGACATGCTTGTTAAATCCAACAATACTAGCCCACCAATATTAGTACCATTAATATTAGGCATTCCTATTTCAATTTTGGACACATTACCATTAGGCTGAAAATCAGAAATCAAAGAAGAAATTCCTATTATGCTTCATATAAAGCATAAAAGAAATCCTAGTATATCCACCGTATACCAGGGATAATGGTGCAGTTTTAATAAAACTCAATAAAGAAGCATTTATAGCATATATTAGGTGAGTCATATCCCTTCTTCAAAATATATTCTAGGTATTTCTGGCTCTAAACTGTTAAAAAGGTTTTGTGGCTTCTTCTTGCTTTCAGTGCCTCCCTCTATTGCTCTACCCGAAACACATACATTCGTACCCTAAATTCAAACACTTCTTTTTTTCTCAGCAGCTGTTCACTTTTTCATTGGCTCCAGTAGTCTCAGTAGAACTTTGATCTCACCATTCTTTCATTATACCCTGTTTACGTTATCCTGCCTTATACTCAGGATTGAGGAATGGCCACATCGTGGGCATGCTGGCACCAAGTAGAGGTACTGTTAGTTGTTTCAACACACTCCGGGTAAGGCTGATTAGCACTAGGCAGCTGAGCATATGTTTAAAACCCTTGACCAACAGCATTTGGACTTCCTTATGGTCTCATGCCTGTCTATAGCTAAGTGGACATGAAATCAATATGCACTCATGGAAAGCTAGTCCCTATGAGATACATTCTAAATAATGCACCATATTGTAGCAATCGGATGGTGCATAATTCCCTCCATCTAAAACAAAATTGATTTTTGTCTTCTAACTATTATCCCTGCTCTGCAGAGGGATCTATTTTCATTTAAAGTTTCAAATATTTCAGCCATGCACCATAAACAAACACTAAAAGATTCCATAATATTCTCAAGATTGTCCACTCTCAGCAGCAAAGAAGTGCCACTAAGAATGCTAAAGGCTAAGAAGTAATAAACCATCAAAAGCTCCATTGCAAATGCTCTGAAAAACCCCTTTCCTTCTACAGCTCAGCAAGACACAGCTCTGTGTACACTCTCAGGCCATGATCCATAAAGTTGCCTTTGGTCTTATCTGACCCCCTTTCTCCATGTCAGAATGCGACAGAAGAAGCCCTCACGAGATGGAATAAAGAACTCAATGGTCTACTTCTTGTTTCTGCCAACTTAGTGCCTCCTACAAAAGAAAAACAAAAACAACAACAACAAAACTCTAATGACTATAGTCTAAGCAAGTGCTTCTTGTTAATATGCATATAAATCTCCTAGTGATCTTGATAAATTACTGCTTTATAAGCTCTGGGTTGAGGCCTGAAATTCTGCATTTCTAACAAGTTCCCAGGTGATGCTGTTGTTGTTGGTCTGAGGATGTTTTGAGTAGTGTGTGTTCTGCAGAATTCTGACGATGCCCCTCCCCCGCCAAGACTCTTGGGCTCTGGTTATGCAATCAAACCCCAATCTAAGTACTGCTGGGAAAGGAGTTTGCTGTTGTAATTAAAGCCTCAGGTCAGTTGACCTTAAGATATGGAGGTTATCCAGTAGAGCCTGATCTAATCTCATGCGACCTTTAAATGGCAGACTCTGGAGGGAAAAGAGGAGTCAAGGAAATTTGAAGCATGTGAGGGCTGTGACGTTCTGCTGCTTTGAACATGGAGGGGACATGTGAGAAGGATTCCATCAACCTTAAAAAGGTGAAGGTGGCGCCCGGTTGACAGCCAGAAAGGAGAGGGAATCCTCGAATCCGACTTACACCTCTGAAGAACTGGATTACCAACAGCCTGAATAAGGTTGGAAGGGAGTTCACGCTCAAGGTCTTTGGAACCAAAAGCAGCCAGATGAGGCTCTAAGGAGGGAGCCCAGCTCAGCTATGTTGTGCGCAGACTCCTGACCCACAGGAGTTGTGAGATAACTAATGGGTGTTGTTTTAAGCTCCTAAATTGACGGTACTTTGTTACACAGCCACTGGAAACTAATACAGGTAGGAAGGTTCTAATTCAGTCTGACCAACTAAAATTTTGCCGTTCATGGGTGGGTATGTTTTCATCATTTTTTCCTCAAAACCTAAAGATGGTCTTTTTAATGCAGAGAACAAAAAAAATTGCAGTCGGTAGTTCACATGTAGTAAGTCTGATCATAAGTCTGATGGTAGGAAGAGATTGTTGCTTTGACTTTCCAAAAATTGTTAAATTTCTCCAGCCTCAGTGTCCTCAACTAAAACAACAACAACAGAAAAACAAGATTAATAGCACCTATTCTAACCAACTGCTAAAGGTAGGTTAGGAATAACATACAAAATAAGTGAAAAAAGACTTGTAAACTGTGAAAATGCTAGATGAATAAACAGAATCAGATACAGCGCTTGTTTAAATTATGCCTCATTGAACTTTTCTCTGGTCATAAAAAAGGTTCTTGAGATGTTAAAATAGCATAGCTTACTGCTCAAAATCTCATCATTCTAAGTGAGACTAGATGAAAGTGAACATAAACACTTTGAAAATACCTTGTTGTCATGGGCTCTTTTTACAGGAGATAGTAATTTAATAACAGAGTCTCAGATACAAATGTATATCATGTCTTCTTTAAGAGCTGTAAAGTAAAAGCTGTATTTTACTGGACTAATTGGAAAAACTAGTCTGTTCCAACTTTCTTTCTCCTTTGCTGTCATAGGCACTTAGGTAGATTGTAAATTATTCAGGTATTATTTGCAAACAAGATTGTTCTCAGGTGAACAGAATGGAAATCGCTGAGAGGTAGGAGATGGGTGAGCTGTGAGTTAGGAAAGAGCGATACAGAAATGCGCTTAGGGTTAACAGAGGCGTTATCTAATATTTAATGTCTTCGCTATGCATAGTGCCAAATCGTTATTTTATGGCAACCTTTCTTCTGTTTTTAGTGTGTGTTAACTTTCTGCAGTGAGCAGATGTGACCACACACATTCTGTTTGGCAGAAGGCAGATGCCAGCCCCTGAAATGGGTGCCCAGTTCCAAGGGCAACATCTGGATCCCTGGCTTGGCTCTGTTCCTGTCTGTGCTTGTGGCTCTAAAATGCCCCCTGGAGACATTTTATGATTAGTCTGCAACAGAGTTGGCATGAATGTCTTGTCTCCCTGGCAACCATTTTCCCTTTGATTCTTATACATCTGCTCAGTAATATACAGTATTTCGGAAACTGCTCCCCACCTCATTTCCAATCACAAAGCAGATGACAGGGGGCTTTTGTTGGATGGCATATCATTTCCCCTGGTGTCTAAAGCTATTGTTTTCCAGCATCCTCACAACTGCATCAAATTGCAGAGTGAGCCCTCTCTGCAAGGCCAGTGGGTTGAAGAAAAAGTGTTAGACTCTAATGAATACTCAGTAGCACATCTTGAACCTGTGAGAATTTCTCATAGCCAGGAGGGAACAGGAAGCTGGAGCAGCCTGACCAGGCTTCTTTCTTGGGTAAGAAGGACCTGGTTAGATGAACTTGTATTCTTGTATTCTTTATTTATAATCTCTCTTCTCCCCTCTCCCCCCAATGTCCTCACCTCTTCTCTTTCCTCTCCCTTCCTTTTCCCTCCCCTCCCCTCTCTTCCCTTTTTCTTTTCCACCCCACTCCCCCAGTTGCCCCGTCCTTAAGGCAGTAAGAACTCAGACTTCCTTGTCGAAAAGAGCATTAGGCTATGCCTTTATTAACTCCCTACCAGAAAAAAGCTGTGTTTTTTTTTTTAAGATTTTATTTATTTATTCGACAGAGAGAGAGAGAGAGAGATCACAAGTAGGCAGAGAGGCAGGCAGAGAGAGAGGGAGAAGCAGGCTCCCTGCTGAGCAGAGAGCCCCGTGTGGGGCTCGATCCCAGGACCCTAACATCACATGATCCCTGAGATCATGACCTGAGCCGAAGGCAGAGGCTTAACCTGCTGAACCACTCAGGAACTCCAGGAAAAAGCTGTTATTAACCAGGTGGTGTCCCTCAGGCTGCTCTTTTGTCTCTAGAGAAGTGGGGCTGTGGGGATGTGATTCAGGCATGTGGCAACACGGAATCAGTTATTAGCCATTCCCTAGGTGAAACTGGAAAAGAGATTAGATTATGAAGGATAAGTCCTTCTTCCCCAGTCCATCCTTGCACATTTCCATAAAGAAGTAGTTAGATTATGTCCAGAAAGAAAAGTGTTAAAATTTCACAAGGATCTACTCTGGGTAGGAATTTATAGAAAGTAATTAAAGTAATTACGACTACCCTTCAGGATAGGAGTGTGCATTCCCATTGTATAGACGAGGAGGTGAGCCTCTGAGAAATTTAGCTGCACCTTTTTTTTCCCGGTGACTTGTGTAATCGGAGCAGTACAAGCTATACAAAGCCAGATGGTTAATCTAAGAGGGTGCCAAGGAATATGCCTTCAAGAATTAGCTTAACATCATCCCTTTTCTTGGAAGAGTTGGAATCATCAGGGTGAGACTAAAGAGGCTTCCAAACAGAGAACATACCTTAAGCTAGAGGCAAGAATAAGAAGTCATGATTTGCACAGGAGCTGCTAAAAACGCTCTCACGTCTACTAACTCATGAAAACACATCTCAAACACTGCATCTCGTTGGAAGCCTCTGTAAGTTATCACCCGAACATTTCCCCCCACCCTTTCTTCCCTCCCCCCCCCCAAAAAAGAAAGAAAGAAGAAATAATTAACAGGGGCGCCTGGGTGGCTCAGTGGGTTAAAGCCGCTGCCTTCAGCTCAGGTCATGATCCCAGGGTCCAGGGATCGAGCCCCGCATCAGGCTCTCTGCTCAGCAAGGTGCCTGCTTCCCCCTTCTCTCTCTGCCTGCCCTCTGCCTACTTGTGATCTCTGTCTATCAAATAAATAAATTTAAAAAAAATCTTTAAAAAAAAAGAAATAATTAACAGTTACTGGCTAAATAGATCATTAGGAAACTAAAAAGAGAAATAGTTCACTTAGGAACATGTCAGCGTGAGAGCAGGTCTGCTGCCGTGTGCCTCCTCACGTCCCGTTTCGTTGGAGCGCGGCGCTCCTTCTGCCAGCGGCTACCAGCCAGCAGCTTCTGGGTATCAAGGACTCTTGCATTTTAGAACCCAGTACACAGCACGTTAGTGCTTTCCTACCTTTCAAACATCCTGGTGCATCATTTCTTTTTTTTTTTTTTTCCTTCTGGATATCATCACCACTCTGTCCTGCTTTCTTTCTTTCTTTCTTTTTTTTTTAAAGATTGATTGATTGATTGATTTGACAGACAGAGATCACAAGTAGGCAGAGAGGCAGGCGGGGGGGTGGTGGGGGGGGTGGGGAAGCAGGCTCCTTGCTGAGCAAAGAGCCCGATGTGGGGCTCAATCCCAGGATCATGACCTGAGCTGAAGGCAGAGGCTTTAACCCACTGAGCCATCCAGGCGCCCCTGTCCTGCTTTCTTTTGTGTTGTAAATCAGTTATGGGAATGATAGCTTTATGGACTTTGTCAGACTACAACCTTGAAGGGATCCAGATGACCAGCCCATCCCCCCATAATAAAAAAGATAGGTTATTAAATGAATAGTGAATGAAAATATGATTTCAAAATCCAAAGAGAGCCTATCATCTCTATGCTAGCCACCAAAAGCTAGCCAACACTAGAAGTTTCTGCGCCCCTACTCACTGTATGATCTGTAGTTCCTCAGCCACATGCACTGAGGAACTTTGAGCTTCAGCATTTCAAGAATGAGTATGCATAAGAGCACTGACTTCGGGGAGCCTGGGTGGCTCCGTGGGTTGAAGCCTCTGCCTTCCGCTCAGGTCGTGATCCCAGGGCCCTGGGATCAAGCCCCGCATCAGGCTCTCTGCTCAGTGAGGAGTCTGCTTCCCCCTCCTCTCTGCCTGCCTCTCTGCCTACTTGTGCTCTCTGTCTGTCAAATAAATAAATAAAATCTTAGGAAAAAAAAGATTCCATTTATTTAATATTCTCATAAAAACATTATAGAGGGGTGCCAGGGCAGGAGAGGACACCCAACCCACGCGTCCATATGAGGAGACCAGACGAGGAGTAAGGAGTCAGAAGAGTGTGTGACTCTTGATCTCTGGGTGCTGAGTTCAAGCTCCACATTGGATGTGTAACCTACTTAAAATAAAAATTTAAAAAACCTATGAAATAAATATCTAAGTTGTACTATACTCCTCTACTTACTTAAATGCTTCTCATGGCATTAAATATACTCTGAAATTATTGCTCTATTGTCTGTATAATACCTTAGCAAAGATACCATAATTTAGTTTACCCATCCCCTTTGTAATCACTCGGTTTTTGTTTTTGTTTTTGTTTTAAAGATTTTATTTATTTATCAGATAGAGATCACAAGTGGGCAGACAGGAAGGCAGAGAGAGAGAGAGAGGGAAGCAGGCTTCCTGCCGAGCAGAGATCCCGACATGGGGCTCAATCCCAGGACCCCGGGACCACGCCCCGAGCCGAAGGCAGAGGCTTCAACCCACTGAGCCACCCAGGCACCCTTAGGTTTGCTTTTAATGTACGATTACTACAACCAACAGTGCAACAAATAGTCCTGTAAGTTCATTTTGCATACATATACAAATATCTAATCATTACGCTGTACACCTGAAACAAAAGTATAGTGTTGTCATTTATACCTGTTTAAAAATTAATAAAAAAAGAGTCTTCATAAGTAGACAGTGGTGATTGTTGACCGACATTCTGAATATATTTAGTATATGTGCTGCTGAAGCGAGCACTCTGAATATATTTAATGCCGCTGAATTGACACCTAAAAATCATTAAAATGGTAAATCTTACATTATGTCTATTTTGCCACAATAAAAATTCATGAATTTTTTAAAATGTACAACAAAACCTCAAAATATTAAAATAATCAAAGATTAACTTTCTCTATACAGTTTTATAGAGTTTAAGTATATGTTTCTATATATTATACAAATAACATATAACTTACCTTCTTGGATTTTTCTTTTTATTCTCTCTCCTACACTATTGATCTCCCATTCCTAGACGAGTCCCTGGTTCGCAATAAGGACTCAGTAATTAATTGTTTGGATGCAATGCCTGGTTAAAGGATGTGAGTAAGTTTAAGAGAAAACATCTTTAAAAGGGGTCCTGGGGCGCCTGGGTGGCTCAGTGGGTTAAGGCCTCTGCCTTCGGCTCAGGTCATGATCCCAGGGTCCTGGGATCGAGCCCCGAATTGGGCTCTATGCTCAGTGGGGAGCCTGCTTCCCCCTTCTCTCTCTGCCTGCCTCTCTGCCTGCTTGTGATCTCTCTGTCAAATAAATAAATAAAATCTTAAAAAAAAATAAAGCGATCCAAATAGTGCAAACATTAGGACTTTTCCAGGGTACAGACTAATCCAGCTATAGCCTTTATGCTTTGTTGGGGAGGGAGGCCATGTGTAAGACCGAAGACATCCCTAATTGCCCTACATTCAGACAGTCCTGGGGTGCGCTCATTTCCTGAAATTCCACAGAACACCAATCTTCACTTAACACAGTTAATGATATAATTTTTATTTTTAAAAGGGAGAGCTGATGTTCCTACCAGCTTCAGAAGATGTTTCAAATCTGGTTGTGGAGCCATTCTAGTTCCAATTAAGCAGTGGGGGGATTCAATTACAAGCTGTGGGAAGCGAAGAGTTTGTGTCAATAAACCAGCAGTGGTATTAAGGGTGGTTGTCTGGTTTGCAAACATTAACAGCTTGAAACCTAAAGGCGTGTGCTTTTGAAATTATCTAACTATGCTTCTTGTGTAGATAGGATTAAGAATACCTGAAACCCAGCCTAAGGTTTCCTTCAAAAGCATTTTCTCTCCTGGAACTCACAGCAAATTTGGGCATTATAGTAGTATATTAAAGGGCTCACTGGGAGCTTGTTAATGAGGTTAAAGACATTAAAAAAAAAATGGTGTCGGAAAACTATCTGGAAGAAGGCAAAATAATTTGTAGCAGGGTCTGGCTAGGGAGGAAAAGGGGAAGATTCACTTAAATAGAAAATTTTCAGATATGATAGGCTTTTGGAAATAGATACACTATATACAAAACGGGAAACCGAGGCCTCAGAAGGTGAAGGCAGTATCCCAGATCTCTCAAACGAACTGTTAAAATCAATTAAAATGGAGACAAGGCTTGGAAAATCCCCAGAACAGACAAAACCATGTAAGCGTTGTGAGCAAAACCATCATCTAGCTTTATATCTTGAAGGTCAGTGAAACGTAGGCTATTTCTTGTGAACGATTCTGATAATCACAAACAAAACATAAGTCCTGCACTGGTGTAAGATCATCATTTTAAACCAATCCCCAGCCATCTGGAAGCCCCCACTGCAAAAACCAATTGTTGTGAAGGTAGGACGAGTTCCTCATTTTCCCCTCATGAGCTGTACTGTAACAGCGTGCCTCGGAACTTTCTACCAGGTTTGGGTTTGAAGTTCTCTGTTTGTGAACAGTTGTTTTCCTACTCTATTGAGTACTCCTATCAAGTAAACTCTCTGAATTTTCTTTTACATCATTAACAGGTCTAAAACGCCAACCATGCGTCAGGTGCTCTGCTAAGAGTCAGATACACAAATGGAATAAAGCCTCAGTATTGGCCCTTAAGGAATTTACAGCTCAGCTAGGATCTATTCATTGATCTGAAATTCTTTTTCTTTACTTCTCCTGACTCACCTAAAGCATGCTCTGATCCTTTTGCCAAACCAATCATTCTTCCAGCTACTCCCATACTATACATTGCTCGCTTGTCACCCTTTCTCCTTTTTTTCCCTGTGTTTTCTGATGTGGCAATACAGCAATTTAAAATTATTTCATATTTTTAGAATTAGAAAATTCCAAAATTTTGATAATCTTCAAAATTTTAAAAGTTTGAAATTTGCTAATTTTGAAACTTTGGTTTTTTTTTTTTAAAGATTTTATTTATTTATTTGACAGACAGAGATCACAAGGAGGCAGAGAGGCAGGCAGAGAGAGAGAGAGAGGGGGAAGCAGGCTCCCCACCGAGCAGAGAGCCTGATGCGAGGCTCGATCCCAGGACCCTGGGATCATGACCGGAGCAGAAGGCAGAGGCTTTAACCCACTGAGCCACCCAGGTGCCCCTCTGTGATAGATTCTATATAAAGTTGTGGTAAGCTAAAGAGTGGCTCCCCAGAGATGTCCAATCCTAATCCTGAAACCTCTCTTTATGGATTTTGCAGATGTGAATGAATTAAGGATTTTGAGATGAGGAGATTATCCTAGATTATCTGGGTGTGTCCAATGAAAGAAATCATAAGGGCCTTTATGGGAAAGAGATGGAGAATCAGAGTCAGAGGGGGATTTGGGAGGATGGAAGCAGATATGGGGATATGAGCCAAGGAATGTGGTCAGCTCTCAGAAGCAGGAGAAGAAACATTTCTTCCCTAAATCTTCCATAACGAAAGAGCCTTGCCAACTCATTTTACACTTCTGAACTCCAGAACTGTAAGAGAGTAAGTTTGTGTTGCTTTAAGACACTAAATTTGTGGTAATTTCATACAGCAGCAATAGTAAGCTAATACAGAGATGATTAATGACTGAGGGGTAAATGAATCAATATAACTTGTATCAATAATCACAATTATTCTCATGTCCACGTATTTGTGATGAGTTATATACACATTTTCTTTTTCTATATGCAAGCCCTTCAGAATGGTGAGAGCATTTAATGAGGGCTTTTTGCTATTCTTTTTCTTCCCACTGAGAGATTTTCAGGTGTATCCTAAGCCTGGAAGTTTCTGGAAGACCGACTGCCAAGAGCTAGCCGATAAGTGCTTCCTTAGGGAGAGTCTATGAGAAATTAGGGAAGACAGTAAACTCCTCTCATTTTCTCCATAACTGTTTAGTGAACTATGATTATGAACAAGCTTTGAAACACAAAGGACCAGATTTAAAGCGTAGGCCTAGGCTTAGGCAGAAGGGGAGGCAGGTTTCAAGTGAGCATTTTGAGAGCCTGGCAGGTTGTGAGTTTTGGGATTCATTAATAGACTAAAAGCCTGTTAAATACTGTGGAGCCATTCTTCTCTAAGCCGTTCAGTTCACTTCTTACATAAGGAAATAACGTTTAATAGCTTATTCAGGAAATAATTGGATTTTTAAAACCCTAAAATTAATTATAATATAAAATTATTGCATTTTCCCCTTAAACAAAATAGAGTAGTAAAATTTTGAGTGTCTTAACTAAACTCATCTTTTTTTCCATATAAACTTCCATTTCAAAGAAGTTCAGATTTTAATAGTTCTTAAAAGTATCTTTTTTAAGGAACTCTAAACTTTACTATTATAGTTAAAATTAGATTATAAAATCAATCTAATGTAAATTGAATCATTAATTAAGTCAATTTTAAAAGAAATAATTCAATTTCATTAAGGAGTTGTTACACTGATACTACAAAGTGAATGGATTCCTGTAATTCAAAAGCATTGAATTCCATATGACCATTTATCTTCCCCCCACTTTTAACCATTTTGGTGAATTTCTAAAACATAATTTAATTAAATGCTGAAACAAAGATGTAATTCAAAATTAAAATTCTGTGGAAGAATTCACTGGTAAAACATCAAAGAAGTTCTCCTCCCCCGAACCCCCAATATTTGGAGGAACTGTAACCACATGAAATGTATATAAAATGATAAGAATGGCAGCTATTAAGATATCATTCCTTATCAATGTGATCTCCCACCAAGGAAAGGGATCATTTTCTAAATGTTTAAGACTAGCCTTTATGTATATATATACGATGGAATACTATGCAGCCATCAAAAGAAATGAAATCTTACCATTTGCGATGACATGGATGGAACTAGAGCGTATTATGCTTAGCGAAATAAGTCAACTGGAGAAAGACAATTACCACATGATCTCCCTGATATGAGGAAGTGGAGATGCAACGGGGGTGGGAGTTAAGGTGGTAGGAAAAGTAAAAATGAAAGAAGATGGGATCGGGAGGGAGAAAAACCAAAAGAGACTCTTAATGTCATAAAACAAACTGAGGGGGGTGGGGGGAAGAGGGGTTGGGTGAGGGTGGTGGGGTTACATTATATGTTTAAATAAAGCTTAAATAAAGTAAAAAAAAAAAAAAGACTAGCCTTTATGAAGTGATTGATATTTTCTTGGAGTTTAGAACTTTGCTTAAACTATATTTTCCAGAGTTAGGTTTGGTGGTATTTAAATTTTATTTATGTATTTATGTAAAATTTATTTAAGTGTTATAGAAAATAAGCCACATGTTTGGAAGATCGTAATTTTGAAGAAAAAAACCCTTTGTTTGGGGTCCAATAGACTTTCTCAGTGATGTTGAGCCTTGTCAGCATTATCTCCACTGAGGCTCAGTTTCTTCATCTATAAAAGAAGAAACAACATCTCCCATGTGAGATATTACGAGGATTACATATAATATCGTTTGCCAGTTGTCCGCTGCACGTCTTGGAAATCAGGAGATGGTACGTAATATTAGTTCTCCTCCCTTTTTGCCTTGTCAAATTGTGGAATTATAACAGGAGAAAGACCATTGGATCTCAGGTAGATGGTATATACTAGTGGGAGAAACTTTTCTTCTTTGCTTCAAAATTGCACATTGTGACTTCTACTAGGTAGTTGAAGTCTTTTAGGTTAAAAGAAAAAAAAAAAGCCTGCGGTACAATGACTTTGATAGCCACTTTGTAAAAAATACATACACACATGCCAGTGAAGTGATACTGTTATTATCCCACTGTTGTACGAATAAGTTTTAACTTATGCGATTTTCACATTTTCTCTTTGGCTTCATGGATATATTCATGCGAATGACTTTCATCAGTGATTTCATCCACAGACCTGCATCTTTAAAGAGGCTTTGACTAGACCTCCTGTTTTGCCTCCCTCCGATAATTTGGACCACAGCCGCTAATTGCAGTGTCTAATTGTATCCTCAATTGGCTGATTGCACCCACAATTAACTAAATATAAGCACCAAGCATCTTGGTGCATTCAATTTTATGCCTCAAAGGGAACCTGTGTGAGAGGGTAGCTGGCAAGTTGGCTATCCCCAGGAAAACAATTTCTCTGACTTTGGGATTGTAGGTCTAATTTTAAAGCTTTCAAATATTTTTTAGGTGGCACAGTCCATAAAGCTGGTGACTATCTTAGTGCACTTTCGAGAACATAAAATCCGGAAAAGTTGCGGACAGGCCACAGTTTAAGAAAAATACCAGTAGAGGCAGGAGGTTCAATCTCATTGGCTCTTTCTTTATAATAATGCTTGAGCAGCTCCTGGAATCGCCATCCCTATCAGTACGTGTGCAATCATGGCAGACTTTGGAATAGAAGAACTGGGGCCATCATGTATTTTAATTCCACAGCAGGTTGGATCGCCTTTCTTCAGCAATTTGAAAGGCCTCTCTGAAGAGTTAGTTGCAACGATGCAATGAAATGCAGGCACTCCAAGAAAGCAGGGGCATTAAAAACTGACTGGGGGCCAACATAAATCCTTCTCTGAAAATCGAGTTGGAAATGCCATCAGAATGGAAGCCTGTCATAGCCAGGGTGTGAACTTGCTAATTACAAGTCTGGCAGATGTGCCAAAGTTATTAGTGGTTGATCCATCACTTAATGTAGAAACTAAAACTGAGTTTTGTAAAGATTGTTCAACAATCACTAGAGCGTTGTTTTGAAAGCAAATCCAGAGGCTGTAGAAATCTTTCTCTCTAGATTAATTAATTAGTAACAAAACAAAACAAAAGGTTCTCATACGAGTACCCAGGAATAAACAGATTGGTTAGCTAGAGAAAAAAAGGAGAGATGTGTATGGAAGAAATTTCCAGCTTTTGTTTTCGTAATTTTAGCCTGAGCAACACTCAGTGCTCTGCCACTTCTAGCATAGTCTTTGCTTTCAGCAATATCTTTCTTTACCTCATAGGGTATAGAAGTCCTAACTCAGAGGTGAATTAATCCCATGCTAGGGGTGAGTCTGTGACTTCTAATTTCCAATGCAGGTTAGCATGTCTGCGGTATGAACAATTACTACACTAACATATGCTAATATGTTATTTCAGTTCTTTATCTTCTAATGCATTGAACTCTTAGTATCACCTTGTTATAGACTTGCCTGAATATTATGTCTCTCAACTTTCTTGATAGATGAGATTTCTTTTTTTTTTTTTTTTTTTTCCTGGGAGGAATGGTCTGGTAAAATAACTTGATAACTATGTTCAGGGTTGATAGGCAGGGTACACTTATTTTTAAAATTCGGAGATTAAAAAATGCAAAAGAGAGATATAAATTTGTTGTTCTTGAGCATGGGTGTTGGGGGTAAAGGGGACAATGGCAACGAGGGAGGAAAAAAAAGAGGGACCAGAGGAGTACCTAAATGCAATCTGTGATTGAGATTTTTGGCAAGATTGTCTTAAGACAGGAATGACTGAGATAGGATTTTAATTCAATTTGGGCATGTGAAGTATGTTACCCCAGTAAGGTCTACTCTATTTAGGGAAAAATATGTAAGTGATTTGTGTGTGTTGAAACCAGTGTGTTTAGGTCATGTCTGAACTTATGTTCAGTGGTGTGAACTCAGAAACAAAAGGCTCCTGGAAAAATAAGTTCCTAGAAGATTTATCCCTCTCTCTCTCTCTTTCTTTTTGAGATTTATTTATTTGAGAGAGCTCACACAAGTGGGGGGAGTGGCAGAGGAAAAGGGAGGGAATCTCAAGCAGACTCCTCCCCGAGAGTAGAGCCCAATGCAGGCCTCTGTCTTAACACCTTGAGATGATGACCTGAGCTGAAGTCAAGAGTCAGATGCTTAACCCATGGAGCCACCCAGGCACCTCCCTAGAAACTTTCTTAGAGGTAGAGGAGGCCTTAGGCTTCTCCATGTCGTGAACATGGGTGTTTCAGATAAACTTACGTAAAAACTGAGGAGCCTGGGCAATCCCAGCCAGCATCTGAGTCACACTCTATTGAGGAGTAATCCAGGTTCCACTAAAAACACAGATACGCTTATGAAAACAAGGCACTCCCGTGGGGTGCCTCCATCCTAGTGAGGGAGACCATTATGGTCAAACACTCACATTGCAACATGATCCATGCAATGTCAAGAACATGCACAATGTGCCACGACAATAAACAGAAAGCCCAAATGGAAAACCAACTCCCGGGGGTGCTCAGCGTTTCCTTGGTGCAGGAAAATTCTACAGCATGCGTTCAGAGGACAGAGCCTGCTCTAGCCTGTAAGCCTTAACTTGTGGGAGATATTATGCCAGAATTAAATGCATTATTAGGGTTCCTGGAGACCATGAAAAATCAGCAATTTCCTAACCTTTCCCGGATCCTTTTGAATAGTTGTTTTTTGATGCATATCTCTTACCCTGTTGGATCCTCATATCAGAATTTTTCTAGAAAGGCAAAGAAAAATCTGAAGTGAAACCTTGTTATTTTCAACAATGTAGAATTTTAAAGAGTTTTAAAAGTTCAAATGAGGTTTGCATGGCAATTTATAATCCTAAGTTCTTGAGCAGAAATGACGTGGGGATTGCAGCCTAAATGGCCCTCTTTTACTTTTTCTTAGAAGTGATTCTCTTCTTCCATCTATGGGAGAAAATATTCTGCCTTTACCAGTAAGCAGGCAGCTGTCATTTATTTTTTGGCATAATTTAAAGCCCTTTAAATGCTTATTTTTAATTTTAATAATTTTGGAGGTGTTCATTTGTACATTAAAATTCAGGAAGCTGGCATAGCCCTCGGCTTACCTTCAGGGCAAAACTGTGTGCAAGACATGCTTCTATGAGATAATTTGTTTCCTAATTGGCATCCGTTTGCTGAAATACAATTAAAGTTATTGCTCTAATATTAACATCAACATCTTGATTGCTCTATAAAATATGAATATTTATAAATTCTTTTCTTCCATGACAGATAGCTCTTAGGAACTTTATTTTTTGGTATTGGCAATTTCTTATTTATGGAGAAGTTTTAATTTCTTACAGGACAGTAGTAACATAAAGCAGGGTCTGGGCAGCTTTGTGGGGTTTGAAACATTACAGTTAGACCACTTAGACTCTGAAGAGCCATGAGGAGTATCACTCCTAAAGACCTGTGTTTGGACTCTCGATCCCAGTTGACTTGAAATCCTGAGAACTGGATCACCTCTGCTAACTTTGCCCCATTATGGTGAAGCTGGACACTTGAGTGTCCCTTCCTAAATAAAAACAATGCCTCCTTTTCTCCTTTTGCATAGTCGTTTATCATTTACAGGAGGCTTTGAAATAATCTCAAGTGTGATTGATTTAGAAGACATGGTATTTTGAGGCACCTGGTGGCTCAGTCAGTTAAG
>ML107505.1:39109-57687 GCA_003697995.1 Taxidea taxus jeffersonii | reverse complement strand
TCTCCCCCTCTGATTTCCCCCCCTCATTTTCCCCTTCCTTCTCCTAATGTCCTCCATGCTATAGAGAATTTGCTTTTGTATCAAAGTCCTGCATAATGGTCAGGCTGCTGGTCAGAAGATCACACTTTGAGAATTCACTTGTTTAGAGTACTTAAAGTAGGGTGGTCAGGGGAGGATTGCATTACTATGAAGATAACTTAAAATTGAAAAATAGATTTCCTAATTTAAAAAGTCCCTTAACCATTATCTTCGGGAATTTCTCAGTAGTCCTATTCCAAGTAGAGAATAGGTCTTCTCATTGCCTTCTCTTTCTCCTTTCCTCTTTCTCTGGCTCCCTCATTCCTTTCTGAAGGGCTGCCATGGGAAACTCAAAGCTCCTCCTTTTTTTATTATGTAGAACACATAAGCTATTACTGTCTTTTTGCCTTAGACCTAGCCTATCTGGCCAAGCTGATGGGCAATTTATTTTTTCAAACTGCTTTGCCAAAAATTGTTCTTTCCTATTTACATATTTCTGCTACTGCTTCTTAAACTAATAGTTTCATTCTCTCAATGATATTTTATAACAATTTATTGTGAACTTTGGTTTTCCATTTCATAAATATAAGACTTTATACATATATTTACCTAACTTAGAATCTTTCATTTTCATTGCATGTATCATTTACAACATGGCTATGATTAAGATCATAAATATTGACTGGACTAATATATACATGAATTTTTGATGCTGTATCCCAGATTAACTTTGGGAAACACAACCTGTATTAAGAGCGAAAGAGGCAGAACACTGAAATAATACTTACTAAGTATCAAGGCTGTCCTGATTGGAAGGCTCTAAATTTTAATAATCCAAATTTTGGGGATGAGTAAGATATTAAAATTATTGCTTTGGCTTTCCTGTTTCCTGGCAATTGTATTCCTTCCCTCCTACATATATACACATATAAAACTACATGTTCAGAGGCGATTGGGTGGGTTGGTCTCTTAAGCATCCAACTTTTGGTTTTGGCTCAGGTCATAAACTTAGGCTCAGTTCATAACTCAGGGTTGTGAGATTAAGCCCCATATCAGGCTCCGTGCTCAGTGGTGGATCTGCTTGAGATTTTTCTGCTCTCCCTCCCCAGCCCACCCCCATTACTCATGCTCTCTCTCAAATAAATAAATAAATAAAATCTTTAAATACATTTTCAAACTTTTTTCTCTTTTATTCAATAATATTACCAATGTTAGCAATTTCTTTGTGATAACGAGATAAAACATTTTTACTTTTACATGTTCTAAATGGTTTAGTATAAAAATGATACCTAATATCTTTTAATTCAGTGACCTAATTTTTATATATAAAATAAATAAGAAATTGTTTGTTTCCCATCAATTCTATATCAAGTAAATGATGCAAAACCAGTATTCTTTAAATATCTTTAGAATATCTGTTTCTGTTTCATTTTTGCAGACTATGGGAAACTAAATAAGCTACTTTCTTTTTCTTTTATAAATTGTAGCAAATTTTGCTGTAAAAGGCTTTAATGAAGGCAAAAGCTTACATTGGTTGTGATGGTAGCACTGGGCCTTTTTAAAGAAAATTACTTTTCACAGAGTTTATTATGTTGATTGGAATCAGAAGCATATTAATTGCTGGTAAATAATTATAGTCTTTAAAGATGGAGAAATGTTCTTACAAAAGAAATCAGGCAAAATGTCCATTTCTTTCTTTCTGTTCCACTCTTTCCCTGTACCTAACCAACTCTAATTCTACCCCTGTAAAGTGACCCCTGACTGAGTCAGCTCATTCAGATGTCTGGAAACCATGCTGGCTCCCTTTTTAGTCAACTTTTCCTCAGCAGATGTAGTAATACCACTGGTAGATCTTTGGGGAATTTTCCTTTCTGCTCTTCACCCTCATTACTCCTGCCATCTGGTCCATTTCTGTTTTACTTCCATTCAGCAGATGTGTTCCCATCACCCCTCCCATACTGACCTTAATGAATCTCCCTAGTTCAACACACCCCTGAGTTTGGACAGGTATAGAGAATGGAATAATGCCAAGGTCTTAAACCCATACAGATATGAAAGGAAAGACCTAAGTCCATTTAAAACAAGGAGACTTAATGTTTATACTTCTTCATAAACCAAGATATTTATTTCTTTTCTTTGGTCTCTATACAATTCACATGAACACAAAATCCTCATTTGTTGCCAAAAGAAGGTCATGTTTTATAGGATCCAAACTTATGCTCTTCTTTTAATTGAAACATTGTGGCTTATACCAGTGAAATTTGCCCAGCATTTGACATTTGTGGAATACAAGTGGCTACTTGCACATAATTGGTTGAGTGGCCTGTTACTGTTGATGCCTCATACATGCTTAAATATATTATACAAGCTCAATCATGTTCTTGTTCTTACAGGAACATAAAAGATAAATTCCATCCTGAAGTAGATATTAGTTCTGTTGAGAAACATGACTAGGTATGAAATAACTATCATCATTGTAAAGCCATATTTTTTTATTCTAAATTGTTAAGTATAGACTATGAAATACAATGGAATTGTGAATATGAAGACTCAGTTCTGGGAGGAAGAAGAGAGAAAAGTGATAAAAGTGGACAATGAGGGTAGTTTGCCCCCTGAGGTGAAAACACTATACTTCTGTCTAAATTCCAAATTCCATTTAAATGTTATTCTACATATAATGATCTAGAATTAAAGTTTTAAAAATATTCTACATTCAAACCTGCTGAGAAGACAAGAATTAGATTGGGCAGTAATTGATAAAAGTTAAGATTGTACTTCAGTGCCTAAGTCTACCTTCATAAGAAAATCTTCTTGTAAAAAGGGATTCTGCATCCCTATATTGCCACAATTGTACAATTATGCACAATTGGTCTGTGCAGTTTGTGTGACAGAGCAATGAAGAAATTAATACTACTAAAATACGTGCAAACTTATGTGGAGTAACATGTTTTAAAATGCCTGCTGACCCTTGAGGACCTTCACTAGCAGGGTGGACACAAAAGATTTGGGGTTCACAAGTGATAGTGGTAGGACTCTGTATCCTGCATGGTGAATATTTCCTTATCCATACTTTTTGGCTCCACTGACTCTGGGGCCAAGTGTACTTCTTATGAAAACTTTTAAATGAAATTACCTAGAACTGAGGGAATACCCCAATGTAAAGAAGCACTAAAAGGTAATGAACTTTGGGGTCAAAATAGAACTAATGCACCATCTTACTGAAAAGAAATAGTTTAAAGTAAATAAATGTATATAATGAAGTTATACAAATATAGAGCTAACAATTAGAAATTAGAAATAATCAACAAAAGGTTTTATTATGAATAAACTTGTATGTGAAACTTCTTATGTGAATACAATTTTTCAGATTAGTGTAGTTTCTCAAAAAATGATATGACTGGCATGTATATTAACCTGTCAGAATGCACTTGCATGTTTTTATATATTATGAAAAATTTGTAACTCTGAGTTAAGCATTTTAGAATAACCTGCCCTTTTTTTCTTTCAAATGAATCTAATTATCATATAAATTTAGACCTAACTACATAGTGCTGAGAAACACTGAATCATTGAATTATAGGGTAAGAGGGATCTGAAACCTCATTATGTCCAACAACATTTTATTACCTTTAGAGTAAGTGTACAAATAGAAAACTGTCATCTTTTAAAGGTAATGATATGCACAGAAAACCTGGAAGTTCAAAACCTGGAAGAAACCAAGACTCACCTATTCATAACATATTAATTATAGAGTTAATACCTAAATAAAAAATAAATTGCATATTTATTACTATAATTACTAAACTAGGTGTTTTACATGATAAAACTGTGTATATATTTAATTGGAAATCATAAAAAACTGAAATATCTGAGAGACTATGGGGATACGAACTGAAGCTGGAATGACTACAGATTAGTCACTTAGATTTGGGCAACAATGATTCAGGGATCAGAATATAATGAATATTTAGGGAATATTTTATGAAAAGAGAAAAGAGGACCCATATGTAGTTCTTAGAAAAAATCTGGGCAACCAAGAAAGTCAAGTCAATGATAAAGGAGAGAGCCTTTGTCAACTAGTTTTAAAGGAAAATTGTCCCACAGAATGTTCACAGGCCACATGAATAAGAGAATAAGAACATCAGGGAGAGTGAGTGTGTGTGTGAAGCTGAGAGAAAAGATCCAATTAAAACAGCAAACTTGAGCTCAAAGCCAGAAGGATTACAAATGGTAGAAAGGTGTCTCTGGAGCTGGAATATGATGGAATCCGAGCTCAGAAAGGGAGGTTTAGATTTAGACACCTAAAAGAGGAGATGAGAATTTTTCTGAGACTTGAAAGAGAGATGAATGGGTGGGTATAAACCAAACACTGATTGGGACAAACATAAAAGCTGAAGCTCATGAACTCAGCCTCTCCAGGCATACAGTAGTGGGACCACCTGTTGAGAAGAGCAAGTAGATATTAGAACCTAGAAGAGAAGAGAAAGTCTGAAAAAACTTAGGTTGGGTACATACTGAGGAGCCAGCAGGAGGTAAATAAAAAAAGGACTGATTAGCAGCAACAAGAAACAAGTTGTAGTTGGATTATCATACTTCATTGGACAGAGTAAGAACACTGGTTTTGTATTAAAAAAAAAAAAAACTTTGACTTGTGTCCTAGTGTCCTAATAATTTGGCCAAACTGCTTTGTGGTGGTTACTAATATTAAAGTAAGATACAGACCATGTTCAAGTCACAGTCTATACAATGAATTAGCGATGATGTATCCATAAGCAGAAAAATGTGTGTTTATTATTAACATTTACTAGGCAAAATAAAAAATCTAAAACTCTCTTGATTATCTTTATTTCTGTAAACAATATCACTGTTCAGATGTGTTTGACTCATTTTTATCATGGGTCCAAGAAAAAAGAGAATTTTAGAAAACCATTCTTTTCTCAAGCTGAGTTCAAAATGAGGCAAAAAACATCTGTAAAAATTGGGCAATGCAAAAGCCAAGAAATCCAGTCTGCTTCCATATAGGAAAAAAATGACATAGCTGAATCTGAAGGTAACAATAAAAATGAGGTCACTCTGCTATTATCTCAACAAGACATTTTCTGTTTATTTGGATTTTTGTTTTGTTTTGTTTTTAATGTATTGGGCACTGGAAAGGAAGAGAAGATTAAGCAAATGAAAATGCTTTTATGCTATAATTCACACAACACTGCCAAACCCCAAGGAGCAAAAGACTATTCATTTTCCATGTCTTGGTATACAACAAATGGACATAAATGTGTCTAATTCTTTCTAAAATATAAGCAAGACATGTAAGTATAATGGAGCCTTTCTAAATACCTGGTTAACAAAATGACAGAGTGAATATTTGAAAAGTAAATGGAGAAAAGAAATGTGAAAATTTTCCAAGATGTTGCATAATTAAAATCAAAAGAATTTATGACATAAAAATGGTTTGTCCTCAGATTTATCTTAGAGTGTATTGGCTGCTAACTGAAGCAAAAGAGAGAAAGTGATCAAGTGATATTCATAGTGAACACTGAACTAGAGTTCAAGATAGGTCAAAGGATTCAAGTCAAATACTGCCTGGGGATTCCCATTATTGCTATGTTGAGCAAAAAAAGATAAACCTGTGGGGCTCAAGGCTTAATGATTTTCAATTTATAAGCATAAACAACCGAACCTCTCCAAATTACATGTGTAAAACCTCAACTGACCAACAAAGTGAGACCCATCTAAAGAAACTACATTCAGATTTACTTTTGTCTACCTCAGGTTTAAGCCAATGCTGTTTTAAATCAATGTGTAAGATCTATTCAAACTCCACTAATTATTTTATTTTAATTCATCTTACTTTCTATGACATTGTTCCATTACTTTTTTTTTCATTTTTAACATAAATTTTACATACATGATGAAGACCACAGACACACTTAAAAAGAAAGCTAAACAACCTAATGGTTAAATGTAGAAGTAAATATGAATCGCCATAATTTTAAATAACTATTATCATGTCTTATGTTTGGGGTCTACACTATTTTAATATGAGTATAGTTCAAGAGATGTCTAATAGAACTTGGATTACAGTGCACTTGAATACATACAAAGATTTTTTAGAAGCACTGGAAAAATTATTTTCACTCCATTCAATTGCGTAGTTATTTCCCTTAATTTCTATGTTGAGGGTAGAAGAGAGGTGTAGAGAACAGAGAAAGGTAGAGAAGAAGGAAGGGAGGGAGAAGGAGTGAGAGGGAAGGAAAGGAAAGAGGTGGAGGGAGAGAAAGAGATTAGCTCCAGGTAATTGAAAGGTAAGTTAACTTCTAACATAATACAAGAAGCTGACTACAGACTGAGGATATAGTAAGTAACTGACTTCATGAGTTTCAATTAGTCACAGCCTAAAAGGGTTTTGATTTCCTCATGAGGATGTTGGTCTAGAATTTAGACTAAAGATTATTTCTTAGGTAACTGTTAGTTTTAAGCTTCCATCATTTTAGCATATATTCTATTTTTAACACCAAATAACAAAATGAAAGATTCTTGTTTGAGGATGAGAACAGATTAAGAATTGTTTTGAAAAATTGGAGGTAACTGTGGTATTCAGGAGAGTAGGAATTTTGACTGCTTGCTGTGCTCCAACACATTCTTCCTTGCATTGATTGGGAATAATTGGCAAATGCGTCTCTGTCAGATTTATTGATCATTCTGAAGACAGCTCAACTAGGTTTATATGTATATATAATCATGCAGGAGTAACAATCTTGCAGAATATAACACTTCCTACCACTATGCAGAGTTCAAGCCTTTAACACTCCATTTCCTTCTTGCTTCATCCCCAGACTTTTAAACAATGACAAAAACTAGTGCTTCATCCTTTGGTTGTATCAGTAGTCACTGTTCACTCACCATCTGTGACAAAACTTGTACTGATATTTTTGTGTGTAAATGACTTACCGTTGAAATATTATTTTTCTCTACCACTGACTGTTATTTATTTTTTTCAGTATTGTTGACCCTTGAACAACATAGGTTTGAACTGTGCAGGTGCACTTACATGTCGATTTTTTTTATAATTATATTGGAATAATTTATGGAGATTTGTAATGATTTGAACAACTCTCGGATGAACCGTGTGTCTTAGAAATACTGAAAAAATGCAGAAAAAGGCATTATTCTAAGAATATAATACATAAAGCAAACAATATATGTGTTGATATTTGTATTATCAGTAAGGCTTCTGGTCAACAGTAGGCTGTTAGTAGTTATGTTTTTAAGGAGTTAGCAGTTATAAGCAGGTTTTCAACTATGCAGGGGATCAATGCCACTAACCATGCATTGTCTGAGGGTCAACTGTATTCTTGATTCCTTGTAGCCATGAATCACATGTTCAATGTTCAGAAATATTCTACTCTTGGGAGAGGATCAGATTTTGTATCTGACTAGGCTTTTTTTCTTGGAATTTACTGCATTTGTCACAATTTCTCCCTTTTGGACAATTACTCTCAAGTATTTACTGACTCTAATTTCTGGAATACATTTAAAGTGTTTACCTTCTGCCTAGATAATTCTCTAGCATCTCCATCTCTCCTCTGCTTAAAAAGGAAATTCTCCAAAAAATATTGGCCATATGAAATGCCAAACTTAAAATATAATCAGAATTGACATTTTCTTGAAAAAAGAATTGTATAGGTGTGTCTGATCTAGTAACTCTTATTGAGACTGAAGACAACATGAGATGAGAAGCATAATCTACCTATGATACCAGTTCCTCTTAATTTTGGTTTTCAATTTATTTTTCTAAGATTTATTTATCTATTTTAGAGAGAGAACACAAGCACGACTGGGAGGAAGCACAGAGGGAGAGAATCTTCAAGCAGACTCCCCACTGACTGTGGAGTCCACGACATGGGGCTTAGTCTCATGACTCATGAGATCATGACCTAAGCCAAAACCAAGACCGAATGCTTAAATGACTGAGCCATTCAGGCATCCCTCCATTTATTTTAATTATAAGCAACTTCATATTAAATATATATCCCCTACTAAGTGAGAGTTGATATGGAAGAAATGTAGCATATGGGGTAGAATAAGGACTCTTTTATCAGCTGCCAGGGTTTGAATCCAGTCACTTACATGTACGAGCTCTGTGACTCTGACAAACTTCATAGGATTTTTGTATTTATTACATAGCGTAAGTACATAAGGTACCTCGGATAATGCTAAGCATATAAAATAGGATCCAGAAGAGCTGTAACACCTGAGCATTATAGTTTTTGTGCTATTTTGGAGTATTATTAAGTTACTTGCTAAATAAAATTATGTTTGTAAAGAATATTTTATTTATATAAAATGATACACAATGATGAGGTGAGGATATCATTATAACGATAAATTCAGTTTATATATGAATCAAGAAAAAATTATGAATATACTGTAACCTACATTTAAAACCATGTAAAGGCACATGCTTACATAACACTCTGTAACTACTACTGCTATTACCGCTAACTATATAATTACTGGAGTATATTTGTGGAACTGCTTACTTACAAAAAGAGCAGTCTCAATGATGATGAATACACATTTAGCAACTTTAAAAAGCAGAGAAAATATTGACACAATTTGCAAGATGCCTATTAATGACAAAAATGTCAAATTGCATGTAAAGGGACAAATTTTTTAAAATAAATTAACCAGAATGTGAGAAAACAATATGGTATAGTAGAAGCAGCATGAGCTTTGGAGCTGAGACCCAGCTGCTTGACTTACTAAATTTATTACTTTGGACAAGTTGTTAAACTTCTCTGATTTGGAGTTTTTTCGTTCTCATATATGCCAATAATTCTACCTACCTCTCATATATTACACATTTCCCCCATTACCCATTAAGGAAGTTATGTGCAAACTTACTATAGTTGCTTAAATATCCTAATAACATAGGAATATTAGTAATCATAATATACACCAGAAAATAGCTTACTATTGTCTAGTAATTTGTGGCCATTGTGTTATAAGATACATGAACTGATCCATAAAAATGTGATACCTACTATGTTTGTCAGATATTCTTCATATTATAAATGAAGAACTCCTGGCTATGTAATCTTATTTGAAGAATGGAATGTGAACTAACATTTATCGCCTGTACTGCACTAGCATAATGCTAGTAATGTAGCTAGGAGCTACAGCTCCTATATATTAACTCATTTAATTCAAGCAATAAATGTATGGGGAAAACTAAAGATAGCTAAAAAGAAATAGGCTTTTAACTCATGCTGCATCCTGACTTCGATAAATGCCCAAGTCGAAACTCACTCTCTCTATGATTCTTTTATATCCTTTATTTTTCTTCTGTAATCTATATTCTTTTCTGAATTTACATATTGATAAGAGGTAAATTAAGAATGAAGATCTGGATACTACAGGAATTTGTGAATTGGGTCACATAATGAGGAGACAGTTAATTAGCAGGAGGACCATGAAGTAGACTGCTTGGGTTTAGTCAGTACCCTAGATCTTGAAAGGACAATTTAGGTCAAAGGCTAATACGGAAAACCAAGACAGATACTTTGTTTCTGATCCTTGGGTTTTAGGCACTTAATTACCAGGCAAAAGGATAAAAAATCCCAGTTCTACATGCAAAATAAGAAGCTGGAGTAGAGTTAATATAGTGGCTGCTTGGCCTCTCGATTTAGAATGTCTGGTCCCCAAACGGATGAAAGCTGAATTTATAAAGAATAAATGATATTTTTGCAAGGGTTAGGTCAGTGTTTCCCAAAATCTGGTCCCCTAATAGTAGTATATGAATTTCCCTGTTAAGAAATGTTTCTGTTGGGGGCACCTGGGTGGCTCAGTGGGTTAAGGCCTCTGCCTTCAGCTTGGGAAATGATCCCAGGGTCCTGGGATCGAGCCCGAGCCCCGTGTCGCATCAGGCTCTCTCCTCAGCAGGGAGCCTGTTTACCTTCCTCTCTCTCTGCTTGCCTCTCTGCCTACTTGTGATCTCTCTCTGTCAAATAAATAAATAAAATCTTTAAAAAAAAAATGTTTCTGTTGTCAAATGATTTGGAGGCATACATAGTTTGCTCACATTCTATAATAAATGCACTAAGAAACCTGGCAGCAGAGAAACCTATTCAATTTTGTTTTATCTAGTGTTTCCCAAAACTCTTTGATTATAGCATAACTTCCTCACATAATATCTCTTAATATCCTCACAAGTATTTTACAAAACACAGATGTGTTATTTTATAAAAGTATGTCCTCCAGTCACACGTGTGTATGTGTGTGTGTGTGTGTGTGTGGTGCATGTGTGCGCGTGTGTGTGTTAAGTGAAATACAGAAAAGATACACAAGTTTGATAGGTTAGGTTAGTGGATAGGTAGATGATTTGAGGAGAAGCTGAGGAAGAAGCCAAGAAAAAAAAGAGAAAGAAGTGAAAGCAAAATAAAATAGTCCAAAAAAATGGCAGCCAAAAAGTAAAAATCTGAATAGGAATTTATTCCAGATGAAATGAAATTCAGAGAATCTGCTGAACAAGTCTTTAAACAAGCAAAACATCTATTTTAAAAGGATAAGAATTTGTGAAACAGGAAAAATAAAATGAAAATAGTAAGATGTGAAAGACAATGAAGAAAATACTGAAATTATAAGGAAAATCACAACAGATGGGATAAACTCTAATTTGGAGACAAAGAAAAACATAATGAATTGAAACATATTATTGAGTAATTTTTTATAGTGCCTCTTTTCTTTTTATAGTGCCTCATAAATGAACCAATCTCCTAACAACCCTATAAAGTACACTATTATGGTCAATATTTTATAAGTGAGGAAGATAATGTATACAGATTAAGTAATTTTCTCAAAAACACATAGTTAGTAAGTAAAGAATTCACCCCAAGCACTGTCCATGCAGATAAACAGATAAAAGCATGAAAAGGCAATTAAGAAACCTAGAAGATAGATATGAGTTTTGGACTGATACTGTCTAACTGCCAAATAATGGTTAAAGATGTTTGAAAAAAATAATGAAAATAAAAATTTAAAATTAAAAAAAAAAACTTCAATGTGATCTATAGAATGGAATGTATAGAGTTTCATTTTGTAAAAATAAATCATATGTACAAAAGGACTAAAAAAACATATTTTTGTTATTGTTACATTTAAAGCAATGCTTTTAAAAAGGTTTTTATGTTATATAAGATGTTCCTATAAAAACAGCTGCTATGGCTTTGGTATCCTATCCAGAACTCAATGTATGCTCTCTGAGTTGAATGTATTATGTTTCTGGCCATATATTCCAGTTCCATAGTTTGGCTACATTGTGAAAAGCTTCATGCATCACTCTTGGGAATAATTAAGAGATCTTTTGAACCAATTTACCAGTAAATTGTGGAATATGACATCCCCTTCCTATATATCTTACTTCAAATTTAATGATTTTTACCACTGCATATTCTAAACTCCTCAAGTTCAAAAAATACAAAGTGAAACTGTCTGTCTTTAAAACTTTAATTAGTTTAAATGAACTAACCAAATACTTCCATTAAAATCTCCCTGAATAATAGGATTTTACTCACCTGTATTAAAAAATACTATCTAATATGGTTTTTCTTTTTGCAGATTTCCATTGTTTTGAATATGTCTATTGCCAAATACAGTCATTTCCCTAATGGCCACTTTCTAAGATAAGTGTATGTCATTGTTGAAAAGATTGACTGGGATGAACTCAGTCTCTTCTCATTAAATGTTCTTTCTAGACTGGAGAAAAGTAGAAAATGCAAGCAGGTATAAACAATTCTCACTATCATTTAAAAAATTCCATGGGTGGGGTGCCTAGGTGGCTCAGTCGGTTAAACTTCTGACTCTTGATTTCTGCTCAGGTCATGATCTCAGGGTTATGAGATGGAGCCCTGCTTTAGACTGCACTCAGCAGGCCGTCTCCTTGAGATTCTGTCCCTCTCTTTCTGGCCACCCCCCGCTCGCTCTTTCTCTCTCTCTCTCTTTAAAAAAAAAAGAAAAACCCCATGGGCATGGGAGATATGTGGGTGTTGCTGGTAGAGAGAGAAGACAGACGCTGGCTCTTAATGTTTATTTTATACTAGACCCTTTACAGCAGAATTTCAGATTATTGATCGGCATTGCCTGATTCCATTTCATTGAGTCCCATGAGAGTTGAAATTGCAGACTGAGATAAACTAAAAGTACCAAGTTCATCATGTTTAAAACTGCTTTTCAGGGTATTGCTTTCCCTCTGCTACTTCAGTGCTATTCCTCTACCACTGAGAGGTTGTAATTGCAAAATGGATGTAGGGGAATAGCCTGAAAAAAAGAGCAGCTATGATCTAATGTCATATCATCTGTGATGTGTGTCTGAAAGATTTATGCCCTGATTAAAGAAGCCCTGATTGAATTTTCTGATAGAAAATTGTTTTGGTCATTGGCACATGTGTTGCATATTCTTTGATCCAATGTCTGTTTTTACTCTGCTTGGAGAAAGTTAAGAGAAAGGCCTAGGGAAGAAAAATACTGTAAGTAGAAAGGAGGTAAAATGTACTCTATAATATAAAGCAGGCATTGGGATTTAGTGAACAATAATACATGGTCCAGAAGAGTTTCCAGCGTATTCTCTTTTTTGCTGACATTTAAATCACTTACTCACTCATTCATTCATTTATTCATTCAACAAATATTTATTTATTCAACACAAAGAGTGAATACTCCTTTGTGCCAGGCATGGTTTTAGACACAAAGGATATATCAGTAGATAATATGACAGGGACAATGTTCTCTAATTTGTAGTAAAGACTATCAGCCAGTAAACAAGGAAAGGAATGAATGAGGATTTCCAACAGGGAATAATTCCATAAAGCAAATTAAATAGGGTTCAAAGTGCTTAAAGTATTGGAAATCGCAAATCTTCTTAGATTTAATATAGGTTACAAATGGCCTCTTTGAACATTCAAAGGGGCTGACCATGTAGCTATTATCTCCTAGGGGTAAGAAGGATGAAAAGAACAGTCAATATCAGAAGACTCTAAGCAAAAACAACAAATACAAAGCCGTAAAATAAAAGTGACCTTGACTTAGTCTAATTCTGAGTAGACTAGTGATGGAAGGAATATTTCAGGTGTACAGATCATGAGATTAGAGAGAGAGAGAGAATCAAGAGTTCTGGTATGGAGGGCAGTGTTGCTCAATCCTTTTTGCACACTTAACTATCAACCTCTAGGCTGAACTTGGAACCAATTCAATCAAAATGGACAGTACCTACACATCAGTTGGGAATCATTCACATGGAGCTTTGCAGGTCACAGAATGGATTCTACATTTTATTCCAGGTATAAAGCCAACACATCTCTTTTTTAATGTCTTTTGGTTTATACCTGACAGTAGATTGGCAAAACCCTTACTTAACACATCTATAAATACCACCATCTTATCAGATCAACTCTTTACATTCCCAAACTTAAGAAATTATATTTCCCATAACCAAATATTACATAAGTACATTTTGCCTTTCATAATCCACTTCCACATTTTCTTAAATGCCCACCAAACTACTACCACTTCTCCAATCTCCCAAGAGGCTCTTTTCCTCTCTTACATTTGCCTGACCACAGAATCACAGACATAAGCACTGGTGATTTCAAAGTTCCAAGCAGCAGATTCCTTAAAGTGTCCAGGGTCAGAAACCCATGAAATCTAAGAGGCTAAGTTGACTTCTTTTTTTTTTTTTTAAGATTTTATTTATTTATTTGACAGAGATCACAAGTAGGCAGAGAGGCAGGCAGAGAAAGAGGGGAAGCAGGCTCCCTGCTGATCAGAGAGCCCGGATGCGGGGCTCGATCCCAGGACTCTGGGATCACGACCCGAGCCGAAGGCAGAGGCTTTAACCCACTGAGCCACCCAGGCGCCCCCTAAGTTGAATTATTGAGCAATAGCTTCTTGTTCCACATGAAATGGAAGAATTTTAAATATGTCATTAATTACTCTGATTTCAGTAATACAAACTCATCTTCAGGTGAATCCAAATAGCAGACTTATTTAGCATCATCAATCTTGACTTTCAATTCAAAATGCTTGTCCTGGAAGTTCTAAGTGTTCCTTAGTCCAGACATGTACTCAGGGCTTTGTGTGAGTTTTATCAGAATGGTTGGTAATATGCCATGTTTTTTAAATAAGCAAGTTTTAAAAATTATGTGTGATCATACTTCTTAGCCTTCTCTCTGCTAGCCCTCATTTTGCTGCCAAAACTCTCCTCCTCCTTAATGGGTTGTTATTTGGAGAGCTATTGATGATAATGCACTGGGGGCTGAAAGAGTGAAAAGAAATATTTGGGATGGTTTTATTACCTTCTGTTTTAAAGCTAATAAAGTTCTACAGAAAATGGAGACAAAAGAGGTGTTAATTTGATTTGGGGCCAGGAAGGGAAGATTTAAGAACTTAGAGTAATTCTGAAGATGTTGATAACTTTAGAAATTAATGTGCCATTGGGGCACCTGGGTGGCTCAGTTAAATGTCTAGCTCTTGATTTCACCCAGGTCATGATCTCAGGTTCGAGAGGCCAAAGCTGAGATTGAGGCTCACATTGGGCTCAGACTGAGGCTCACAAGGGGCTCTAGGCTGGGTGTGAGCCTGCCTAAGATTCTCTCTCCGTCTCCCCACCCCCATTCTTGCCCTGCTCCTATGCGCTAGCCCTTGCTCTCAAAAAAAAAAAAAAAAAAAAAAAAAAAAAAGCCCTCAATTTCATCTCCTGTTCTTTTGATTAAAGACACTAGTAGTGTTTTCTGGGCCAAAAGCAAATAGTGCAGATTTTATGTATTTGATTACTTTGATGTTAAATGAAATGGATGGCAGAAAGGACAATGAGGCCAAATAACATTCAACTCCACTGTGTCCATTTATCAGACCCTGTGAGATTAACACCATTGAAACATAATTCTCATTAGAAGATTTTGTTTTTCTCAAGGACATTGACTCCCTGGTGCCCTGATCCTAAATTGAAGTTTTATGAATCTTGATTACCTTGTGGAAAATGAAATGTATCAGAGAATTCAGCTTTGCATCTATTTGTGCAGGGGAGTTAAATTTATTTCCTGCCAACATCAGCAAGTCTGATTTTAGAGAATGCAGCTCATTAGAATAAGTTAACCATATTAGAATATATGCTGCTCCATTCCTCCCTGCCAGCTGCTCTGGGTGCTACAATGCATCCTGAGAAGCCAGAGAGAAAGCAGAACTCCACTGGACTCATTCACTGACTCTGTTCAGACCAGGAAATGGATTCAAATAAAGAGTACTTTCTAACAGGCAAGGTTCATATATGTCCCGCATTAGGACCTGGGCTAGAGAAATTCCTATAGGAAAGTGGAGGACTATAGAGCTTGTGCAGCCAGCAAATTCAAGCCATAAGAAGCACAGGGTAGTTCGACTGTAGAGACACACTTATTGGTACAGTGACTAGTTTCTGACAGATGTATGTGAACTCTTTTCTTCTCCCAGCTTGCAACTATAGAAAGATTTTACTTGTGTTCTTGGGCTCAAGATCTATTCTGTTTTTTTACCTTGTTATAATCTTTGCCTCCATAGGTATGATCTATCCCATTTTTTTCCATTCCTAATGTTATTAGTGTTTTTCAGGCCATTATCATCTTATATTTATATTAATTACTATGTTACTCTCCAAATTAATCTCTGCCCTCAAGTTTTCAGAGAACATTGCTCCATTCACCATTATACACACAAAGGCACACACTTGTTCTCACACATAAAAATCTATTATTCCCAATCTTAGTAAATTCACTAAAATATATTTATAGAATTTCACTAATTGTCACTAAAAACATAAAATATTGACATCAAAATATTGATATGTTTAATTGTATCATTTCACTACTTGAAAATCTCAAATGTCTCTTCATTTAGAATGAAAAGCAAACACCTTAACCTGGCCCTGAGAGCCCTCTACTACCTGCTATAATTCAGGTTGGTACCAGATCACAGAGATGAAATAAGGCATCAGTATGACTCTATACACAGAGTGCTTATTACAGTGCCTAACACATGAAGCAAATATTGTAGAAAATATTGTAGTCAACATCACTATGTCATTATTTCAATATAAGGTGGCCTTAAAATAATCAGACTGTCACCTTACGGCTACCTAAATATTTGAAGTTGTCATAGAATTGCCATGACCACACTTTTAATTATACTGACCCTCTCCTTTTACATCTGTCTAACTATCTAGCCCTTTCTTTGAGACTTAGTTAGAAAGGGCACATACAGTAGCAGATCGAAACAAAGGGCTCAGCTGTCTGAATCCATGATTTTGAATCCTATCTTCACTATTTCCTAGTTTTATACAAGTTGGTAA
Source organism: Taxidea taxus jeffersonii (assembly GCA_003697995.1). NCBI lineage: Eukaryota > Metazoa > Chordata > Mammalia > Carnivora > Mustelidae > Taxidea > Taxidea taxus. The sequence continues at coordinate 41,294 of ML107505.1, read as the reverse complement.
CCTTTCTAAGCCTCAGTCCTCCTGTCAGTCAACTAAGACAATCACAACACTCACCTTCTGGACATGTGAGAATGAAAGGAAATAACGCATGTCAAAAACTTAGTATAGCACGTGGCACATAGTAGGCATTCAACTGTTATTTTTTTAATAATCAATTGCAAGTTCCATTTCTCTACCAATCTTTTCTCAAACAGTCCAACCCCTGTTGGTTCAATCTTTATTTTAAAAATGGTGGTGCCACTCACTTGGCATAGAACATTTACCTTGTTATACCATCATCACTGTCTTGAATTACTTAATTTTTGCTGTATTATTAGCTTTTGCCAAAATGGGTGTTGACATTTAGAAGAAACACAGAATTATACTCTGCCTCCCTTTTTTAGAGTGTTTACCATTGTGAGTTCCCTTCACCACTCATGTACCCACTTATTCAACAAATATGTACTGTCATGTTGAATTAAGACCACTTGAATTATAGTCTCTGATCTCATGGGATTAAGAATTTTAATAGACAAAACAGATATAATATTAAGAAGAGTACAAGCAATTAGTTATTATTATTAGTTAATAATAAACTATTGTTAATTTTACATTAATAGAGTATGTATTCATATATATGTGTATACATTTTATACACATGTACACAGACTAAAACTAAGAAGAGGGAGCTTATATCATGCCATGGCTAAGAATCAAGGACTAAGGGGCGCCTGGGTGGCTCAGTGGGTTAAAGCCTCTGCCTTCGGCTCAGGTCATGATCCCAGGGTCCTGGGATCAAGCCCCACATCACATCAGCTCTCTGCTCAGCAGGGAACCCGCTTCCTCCTCTCTCTGCCTGCCTCTCTGCCTGCTTGTGATCTCTGTCTGTCGAATAAATAAAATCTTTAGAAAAAAAAAGAATCAAGGACTAAATGCTTTTGAAATTTTACAATTTTTAGCCCTTAGCATGTCATCTTTACATCAGAGATGTAAAGATCTCTTTACTTCAGAGATGAAGTACTGGGGGCATTACTCATTTCTTAGTTTCTTTGGCTTTGGTAACTATTTCCATTAAGAATTCTTGTTTCCTTTAAAGTATGAGCATGGCTGAGAGAACCCTATATCATCTCCTAGCTAGTGTTCTCTGTTAATTCCCATCAAAATAATTTTATGTCTTTAGCACATGATTGTGTCCCCAGACTGTTGCTGAGCTATTGAAAAGGAAAGAGGACACTGAGGATGGAACAGTGTGTCAGCAACAGCTACTCAAACCTAATATGTAGAATCTGTTAGCTAAGCTAGCACTAAAAAGTAGCATTTATCAAGAGTATTTATCAGGGGAAAAGGAGCACATGGGAGAGAGTAGTGTTTTATTGATCTGTGTGAAGTTTATTTTTCCATTCTACAATGTTAAAGTAATCAATTTCTTAAATAAAGCAAAAGTAGCAGTATTGATAATCTCAATGATGTTTTAAGTTTTCTGGGACAACAGAGGTATCATATTGACATTGTAATAACACAAATGCCAGGCTTGATTGTGTTTGACACATTCACTGTGGGTTTTGATTGAAAGAACTAATCCCTCACTGTGAAAGAGATGTTTTCAAGATGTTTGGTTTATGGCTGGTGAATTAGAAGGATATAAAGGATTTTTATTTCATCCTCTCTTAGTTGACATAGACATTTCATGATCATAGAGAGTCAAGAAAGCAAAGTAGGATTGTAAAAATAAGAGAGTACTTAAAAGCCCAAACTGGCCACTTTTAATCTGTATTATTCAACAACTCCTAAGATTGAATACTTATTACTGGTTTATCATTAATATTTGCTTATAATCATTAAATACTTACTTAAAATAGCATATGTGTATATTTTGGGAAGTCTTTCTTTAAACCATATTTTCATATCAGAGATCACCATGTAGGAAGCTACCCACTACTGATTTCCATTTCATTCCATTCCTGTTTCTTAAGTTAATCTGACTCACCTCCATGAGGTCTCCTGCCAAATTCAGAATACAGTTACAGATAAGGAGGATAAGAAGGAGGCAACTGATGTAAGCAGCTTTTATTATACCTGCAAACAGATACATTTCATGCTGTCCTTAAAAGTATCTAACTCTGAGGGCACCAGACTGGCTCAGTGGGTAGAGCACATGACTCTTGATCTGGGGGTCATGAGTTCAAGCCTCACACTGGGCATAAGT